>VWPU01020364.1:0-44743 GCA_013398955.1 Callaeas wilsoni
GGCCCGTCCGGCCGCGGCAGCGCCCCCTGTGGGGGTGGCGGCGCGGGGAGGGTGGCGGCCTCGCGCGGGCCTGCGCTCCGCGGGGCGCGGGCGCTAGGAGCCCCGTGCGGGGCGTTTCGCTCTCTGGCTCGGCCGGGACTGCACAGGCTCCCGGGGAAGCTGCCCAATAAATCAAGGGGATGCTCAGCTGCCCTGCCGTCACGGCAGTCCCGGCTTCGTGGGTCGTGCGAGAGGCCGAGGCAGTGCCGAGCGGCTTCCCGAGCCTGCCTTCACAGAATCACGGAAACAGTCAGGTTGGAAAAGACCACTGAGATTATCGAGTGCAGCCTATGACTGAACACCACCATGTCATCTAGACCATGGTACTCAGTGCCAGATCCAGTCTTTCCTTACACACCTCCAGGGACAGTGATGCCACCACCTGCATGGGCAGCCCATTGCTATGTCTAATCACCCATTCTGTGAAGAAATTACTCCTAACGTCTATCCTGAACCTTTGCTGGTGCAGCTTGAGACAATGTCCTGTTGTCCTGTCGCTGGTTGCCCGGGAGAAGAGACCAACCCTCACCTGGCTACAGCCTCCTTTCTGGTGACTGTAGAGCGATAAGGTCTCCCCTGAGCCTCCTCCAGGCTAAACATCCCCAGCTCCCTCAGCTGCTCCTCATCAGACTTGTGCTCCAGACCCTTCACCAGCTTTGTTGCCCATCTCTGGACTTCCTCCAGCACCTCAATGTTTGTCCTGAATTGAAGGACCAAGAACTGGATGCAGGACTTGAGGTGTGGCGTCACCAGTGCTGAGTACAAGGGAATAATCACTTTTTTGGGTCTTGGGGCACTTGATATCGTTCCCAGTGCAGGTTCTGCTGGAGAATGGCCTATTATGCCATAAAGACCCAGCTATAAGTGGTTGCCCTCCTCTGTATGCTTCCTCTTTCCACCACCACTACTGTGTGCATCAACATCACGTAGCACACAGTAAATGGCCTGGATAATAGCTCCATGCATCAGCCTTGCAAGGAAGAATAGGCAAGAGCTCACCTATCTCCACATCCCCAGCTCTTTTTCTGTGTGTCTCTCTTGGCTATATTTTCTGAGTTTCTGTGTATGGTTTGAGTTGGAAGGAACATTAAAGGTCATCTAGTTTTACCCTTCCTGCTATGAACAGATTCATTCTCCACTAAACCAGGCTGCTCAAAGCCCCATCCAACCTGGCCTTGACCATTTCCATGGATGGGGCGTCCACAGCTTTTCTGGGCCATCTGTCCCAGTGCCTTGCCACCCTCACAGTATAGAATTTCTTCCTTTTATCCAATCTAAACCTACTCTCTTTCAGCTCGAAGCCATTCCCCCTTGTCCTGTCACTATATGCCCTTGTAAATAGTCTCTCTCCATCTTTCTTGTAGGCTCCCTTCAGGTACCGGAAGGATGCAATTAGGTCACCCTGGTAGATCTATGCTTTTCCTGCAGTAGACTAACAAAGTTGCCTCCAAGCTACTTTGGCTTCTGGAGGGAGTGTAGCAAATGCCATGGTCTTCTGCCTAACCCTTTTGACTACCTGGTCTGATTAAAATCCTGCTTAGTTGGCAGTCCACTACTTCGTACATTTCTATCATTCTTAATTTATGTTTCTTCTCTTTTTCCACTTCACCTTCCTTCACAACTCTTCCAGTGTTTCTCTTTCCAGATTGCTATTGCTGACTGCTCTACTTCCCTTAAGCACCTCATCCTTTCTGCTTCTTAAGACATTTTGAACTTGAAACAGACATTCATCTTCCTTGCTATTTGAAATACACAGTATATCCTTTTGCTGCTAACTAAAGTTTCTGAAAATCACAGATATGTTAGCTTATAGTTAAAATAACAGACAAAAAGTTCTTCCCAGAAATGTATCATTATCAAGCTTTTGCAACTCCAGTGACACTAATGATGAAACCACACAGATCGCTCACATTCTCAGTTAAAATTCCTCAAAACAGCCTGTAGTAAAGAAATAACTTCTTAAAATATTATATCCAATTATTATGATTTTATAGACTTAGATAAGGCCAATTTAGCATCATAGGTCACTTACTTGGAGCTATTGTCACATCAGTATCTCTGCAAATAAAATGATTGTAACCACTCCTCCATGGCCAAATTGCATATTGCAATTCTGTTAGTTATACGGAGCTATTTGTAGAAGAGGTGTTTTAATCACTTATCAGTATGTGATTGGGTTCCAAGTGCCTTTGCTTCTTACAGTGATTGCGTGCTAATTCAGGCACTGGAGTTTGAGACATTAATGTATGCATATATCTTTAGCTATAAGTTAGCGTAAGGACCCCAAAATAATGTTATTGTCAAAATAATTTTGATGTTTATGTGTAAGAGTAATCTGGACATCTCATTATTTTAATTGAGTGAGTAATCTGGACATCTCATTATTTTAATTGAGTTGGTATTTTATTATTTGCATCTTTGCAGCAAGAGCTCTATTTTCACATTAATGAGGATGACTTGGCTGCAGCAGTTTGTACAAGACACAAAGAATAATGCAAGGAGGAAGTTCCCTAGCGTGGACTATTCCCATATATCCAAATGCCAAACAGCACTGAAGTATGTTCAATAACTGTACATTTCACTAAACCCATGATATGTCATGTGAAAATGTCATGTCATTGCTTACTGGAGAGGTGAATGCTTTTCCCTGTGGTATAGCAGCTCTCTGAAGCTGTTCAGGTAGATAGTTTGGGAATCAAGGTTGTTTGGTCCCATTTCCAACTCCTGTACCATAATCTTACGTGTTTGCTTTGTGCCAGTTCAAAGACCCAGCAGAAATAATTAAAATGACATGACATGTAGCAAATTAATTTCTACTTCCAAGGATCAATGTGTGGACAAAGCATCTTTGCCTCAGAATGTCCCAGTACAAGGTTTCTGTGTTTGAATATGGGATCTCCCTTCCCTCCCCGATCAGCCCCTGCAAACTTCCAGCTCGAGGAGAGATCTTGTGTTCAGAACTTTACTGGTGCCCATCATGCCAGACTTAGCATCTATTGAGATAAAAAATTAAATCTTTTCAGTGGCTTCTCAATGACAATTCATTTTGTTTGTCTGGAGAATATGCTGTTTGCTACAGGATGAACTGAGGAAAACAGCAGTCATGCATGTTAGTAAGCAGTTAGTAACTTCTCTGTACTTGCCTTTGCCAGTGCAACTGACCCAAACAATTTTGACTTTTAGGTCTTTTGGTTTGGAAAGATTTGTATCACAGCATTTCCCAGCGCTCCTATTAGATATGCAAAGAAGGTTTTTGGCAAAATACCCACCAAAATATATCATTAGTGATACACTTTTGATACAGTAGATTCAGCCTTCAGTACATGAAACACTTGATTAAAGTGCATTGATTTATGTTTTAAACAGAACCAGAAGAGGACTTTTTTCTCCTGGATTTTTAGGTATTCCACCTATTATTCTCTCTTTTTAATGTACCTTCTTAGAATTCAGTTCTGAAGAGCTAAGAGTTAAACTATTCTCCACATGGTGCCTAATTTTATTGTATTTTATTTTCTGTGAAGAAACTGTTAAATTACATATATTGATATCAAAGCATTCATCCTTTTAAGAGATCAGAATTAGAGAAAATCATCATCATCATCATAGGAAGGCCACTTCTAATGACCCAAGGGGCTTGAAGTGCAAGGTTATTTTGCTGCCCATAACTCTTAGAATCAGACCTAAATTATACATCAATAATACATTATTCCTAGAAAAGGCATACTTTTACACTTTGATATGTAACCAGAAATATGTATGTTCATTTGTACTAAAAAACCAAAAATAATTCGATGCATTTAAGGGCAATACCACTTAAAACTGGTTTCAGTGTCTTTTATCAGCTGTGAACTTACTATTGTTTTCTGAAAACTAGTTGTTACACATGTTGAGACCCATTTCTAAAAATAAACATAACTCATAAACAGATGCAGGGTCTGGTGTTCATCAGGTGATGGGGGTGTGCCATGTCTACTGTCTACCTGCTTTTGATGTTCTTATTTCAGTTAGCGAGTCTCATGTACCACCTTATTTGCACTAAAGTAAGATATGTCCTTTTTTTTTTTTTCTTTTATTAAAACACCTTCAAATAACTTTTAGCCTTATAAAGTATGTATTCAGGTCCAATTTCCCTTTTGCACCTGGTTCTGCAAGTTTAGAAAAATGGCCCTGAGGGTATTTGTCATTGCCTTTCTAAATTCTTCCGCATACATAATGCTGTGGAGCAGGTTTTACAATCTCTGTCAATATACTCCTTTACTTGCAGCTCATCAGGAGTTCTGGGAACTTGTTCTATCCTGATTCTTTAGTGTAAAGACAAGTAGATTAGGGCTAGAAATGAATGGGAGTTGTTTAAAAATATTTGCTGTCTCAGACTTTAGAGCTGGTTTGTTGTTACTGCCTGATTTTTTTTCAAAAAAGAAGATACCTTTGGACATAAGGTACTTTATTCCAGACAGAAGAAGATTTTGAGAACAGTGTTAACAATTACAAATGAAAGAAGTTCCTGTTCTGCTTTTCTAAAAGCATATATATTTTCTTTGTATAGAAGCAACGTTTTCGCGGGAATATAGCAGTTTTACAGACATTGTAGCCATACTTTTGTAAAATTCTGCATGTATGTTCTGTGTTACAGTTTATAACCTCTGGTATGATATTTTGCATTTCTCTAAAAGGATGTTTTTTCCTTTAATAATACCCTGGTGCTTTTTATAACTGGGCTTTCCTCCATTTTCTCCAGATGTAAGCAGCAAAGCAGAGTAACTCGAATGCACCAAAAGATGGATCTTCCCCCAGAAAAAAACTGCCACTTTACCTACAAAGTAATAACTCGAGGACTGATGAAGTTGCCTTTGAAGGCACAATTCATTCTGCATCAAAATGTCTTTTCATTGCAGTCAATTTGTGATGGGAAGAAGCTGGTTGAGCAGAGATGCTCCATGAGCACTTTCATCTGTGAGACTTTTTTCCTCTACTTTTCCTTTTCTACTGTTTCATCATCTGTTGGGAGAAACAATTCCCTGTAAGAGCAGCTGCAGCATTGCTTAGACTGGTGTAGACTTTGCAATTTTGGAAAATATGAGTTTTGTCATGTGCTGGTTTTGCCTTCTATGAAATGGCATCCATATTTCAAAGAACCTACCAGTTCTACCAGTCCTGTTGGGATTGGTTCTCCATCAAAAGGGCATCCTACATTTAAGGCTATGAGATTTTCCATGGTGGATGTAAAAATCCTTTCCATACAGAGCCAGGTAGTAGACAGTAACAACAATGGGGATTTTGTTCTTTTCCTTCTATACAAGGAGAGCACCTTTGCAAGGAGCATTCGTCACACAAACAGTGGATCTAAAGCAATGTGGTTACTCACATCTGTGCAGGCACATCCCAAAAGGGGAAATAATAACTTCTTTCTCAGCAACATGCCTAGCGTGTTTTGTCACCATTAAAATATGTATGGGATCCTGGCTGAAGGCATCTACGGTCTCTAAGCCTCCTTAGTGCAGAATGAATAGTACCCTCTCCATATCATTCACTATTGCACCAGTTTTCCCCAGTCTCTCCTTTAAACATTTCATTTGTATATGTTTATCATGGTCCTTGTAAAAGTTCCCCATATTTAAAAAACAGAATCCTTTTCTCTTTCACCTAAATACTTCAACTGATTGAAAAGAGCAAGCAGTCAAATTAAAGCCTTTAAAGGAAAGGGTTTCAGTTAAAGCAATCAAATGGAAGATACTGAAAAAGAGCAACCTTTACTCCTTATGATTTTGGCAGATTTCTACAGGAGATTTAATCTCTGCATCTCAGAAGGTGGGGGGACCCCTACCCTTACCCTGGCAGAACTACATGTGTTTGGTAGTTTCCAGAGGGGCATTCCTTTACAGAATATATTGAAGGCAGAGTGATATTTTATATTTAATCCTGCCTGAGCAGCTGATTGAATACCACTTCTCTTTAGATTTTAAAACTATCCTCGTTTTTTCCAAAAGAAAATAATGTCTCTTGCTTGTATGATACTATCAAATAAGTCTTTTACTGAAATTAAGACTCCTTTTAGATCCTTACAGTATTTAACTATAAATTCATCGGGTCTTGCTGCCATATTTATTTACAGTTTATTCATGACAATGTCTACATCCTCTTTTATAAATATATTCTCTATAATTTTGTATAGTCAGGAGGGGTAAGATTAACTTTTCTTTGTAGTTTTTGATGCTAAAATACATATTAATACAATTATTTATACATTGATAACAACTGCCTTAAAGTATTATAAGGCTATATTCAAATTACTTTTTAAAAATTGTTTGGGTTACCTTTGTAGTCCTTCAATATCTTTCTTTCATGTAAAGCCCTAGAATTTTCATTACTGAAGTCCCAGCTAGTCTGAAAACAGTCTTAACCTCCTTCATTACCTTTATTTACTCAGCTTCCATCACCCTGGATTCTTGAGCAGTTCCCATTGTTCTCCTACTTTTTACTCTTCCCTCTTGGTCCCTGAATGTGGAAGTGCATTGTAACTTGATGATGAAATAGGATGTTATCCCTTTCTGATGGGATTATTCTTCATTATTCCTTCCTGATTATTCCTCATTATTTCACTGAATAATGATCTCCATATGGGAGGGCTGTTAATAGCTACTTACAGGAAACTTCTGGCACATTACTGAATTTGCTTACGAGGTGGGAAGAAGTGCTGAAAGCAAAATTTCACATCTCTCCCATATTACACACATACTCAACCCTCCCTTCTTTTTATATTCCCTGCTTTTAGCTGTGTAAATAAATTCATCTGTCCTTTTCCTTACAGTTACATTACTTCACTTACATTTTAGTTTCCATCTTACTATTTTTTACCTGAAGAGTTTTCAGTTATAATCAGTTAGTTATGCAAGGTTTTTAATTTCCCCCTTTAACCTTTCTTTCTGCATATTTTTTCCTCACAGACAGCAATACAATCTTCCACAATATTGATAGTCATGGGGTTTGTATTCCACCTTGCCTTTTCCTTGTGCTTTGGTACCTTCTCTATTCTGGATTCATGGGTTTGTTATTTCACAGAGTGATTCTCTGTCTTGGTCAGAATTTGACTCAGCCTGTTCTTTTAGCTGTTTTCCATTAATATCAGTTTCCCAAGGATTTGTCCACGGTGATGGTCTTGGTATGTTAAGATAAATAAAATATAAAATCCCCTCTGTGTCTTACATTTTTTTAAGATAGCAATAATCTAGTTTATTTCTTTTTCTTAAATTCCTCTAGAGCAAAAACACCCCCATGTGCTTTCAAATGTACTTCATTTGTTAAAAGCAACACTGTTGTGACATTTCTCTGATGTTTCATTCAGGTATAGGAGGGATATTAAGATGCTGTATGCTCCATCTGTGGTGGCTCTAGGAAGGAGTCTGATAATTCAAGGTCTTCCTCTCTCTATATAGCTTTACTTTAATGTTTTCCAGACTCTCATATCTTCACGCTTTCTATGTTATTTTTTCGGTCCCCTGTCTTATGTTTTTTCTTTTTTTTCTCTTTCGAACATCTCGACTTATTTTGAAGATCTATTTCCAGTTGCATCTCTTTATCCACATTTATTGAGAGGGATTAGCGAGGGAAGCTGGGACCCGCGCATGATGGCAAGGCAGGCACTGGCCATCTTTGCTGGCAAAAGCCCCGCGCTGCCGCCCCCGGCCCGGGCAGTGGGCAGGACCACAGCGGTCTGGACCAGCAGCCCACAGCCAGGGAATACACACAGGGCAGCAATGCCGTGGGGCTGCAGCTCTGGCCAGGCCCTGCAGCAGAACCTGGGATGAAGGCAGCTCCCTTGGGACAAGGTTGGCCCTGGCTGTGGCTGCCCCTCCAGCAGCTGCTTTGCAGCTGGCCCTGACCCGCACAGACAAATCCTTATCTTCTTTGATCATTGACCTCACCTACATGTCCTCAGCTCCCGTGTATTCTTATAAAAGCTAGGATCGTTCCATCACATTGAGGAGGATAGCTTTGTACTGACGTCGGTATACTTGACAGCAGAAGTTGATTTCAAAATACAGTAGCATTTTCATTGTTCTACCATTTTTATTCACAGAAACCATTCACAGACCCCATTTTTTGAATTTGACAGTAAGATATATAAAATGTAGACAGAACTGAAACTTCTTCTGCTTGCATTGAGAGTCCCAGGATGTCAGAGAAGAAGGATGTCAGTGTATAAATAATTCCTGAAGAAAAGCTATTACCATCGGAACTTGACTCAGTTAGCAAATGCTAATGACAGTCCTGTAATGTAAAATCAATAAAAGTTATTTGAACTAAACCCATGATTTGAGCAGAGTGGAAATACACTTAATTAACACGCATTCAAGTGTTCTAAATAAATATAATTTTTTTATTTTTGAAACATCATGTTCTGTTCCAGTCATTTTAGCAAGGCTATATTTGGTAGAATTTGGGCTAAGCCTATATAGTGCTACAACTTTCTGAATTTAAGTGGAATCCTTGCCAAGTATTTTATTTCTCCCTGTTCCTTTAGGAAAAAAAAAATTCAGATCTTCCAGTTCTTTAAATTAATCATAAAATGAGCATGTTATAGACTGGCAGGATGGAGTGGCTATATGTGCATAAATACAGAGAGATGATTGTATCTTTTGCTATCCACACATTTTTTCATGGAACTGCCAACTTGTGTGTGCTTTCCACCAAAGTAATTTGCCAGGATTTGTGTCTTTGACAGAGGAGAGAGAATACTCTTGAGTGCATGAAGCACGTATCTTTTACTGGAATATGAAGTAAAAGGTGAAGAAAAGCAGCACTTTGCATCATTACTCTGCCCATGTGCCTTTACTTTCAGGCTAAGAGCAGTTTGACTTTTATAGAAAATAATTTAATCAGGAAACTATCAGAATGTACAGTCACCTCTCTGACTGTAGGGCTGTGTCCTGAATTCTTATCCCTTCCGTACTTCTCAGTAGATCAAAAAACAGTTGTGATAAAAGGCAATGGTGATTCTTTGCAAGAACCTAAGCACTGCTGCTACCTGGCTAAGGTAGCAGCCTAGATGTCTTAGCCTGAGCAGGAACCAAAAGGTTGCAGGCTATCTCAGCCTCCTCGTCCTCTCCTGACACGTGGATTGATGGACTAGAAGGTTTCTTCATAGGAATTGTCTGGGTAGTGCTTCTTTTTATAGGTGTCTTACAAATGGCTGAGAGACAGTGAGGGCAAGCCTCGGGCAGGATCCCTGCAATTCCCTTGTAGAGGATGTCGTAGAGATAGAAGGAATAGCACTGGAGAGCAAAGCAGGGCTTGCCAGGAGCACACAGCAGGCTCATGCTTGCTTCCCCACATCTCCATCTACAGCTCATTGATGAAGGAGAGCAGAAATTTGTTGTCCTACTTCCCAGTCCGTTTCAATAAGAGTTGTTGGAGCCTGGCAAAAAGGCAGGCCAAGGGTGGCCAAGAGTGCATCAAATGTGTTTTGTAATGATGGACTTGATGATCTTAGAGGTCTTTTTCAAGCTAAATGATTCTGTGATTCTATAACTCAAACCTTTCTCTTGTTTATGTTTGATCATAGTACTCTAGACACTCAATTGACTGAAGACTTAGGAAAAACAGCTGAGAAAAGGAAACTGAAAAATAGTTTATTGAGATTTTTGGGCAGATTATTTATTTGTGCAGTTTGATTTTATTAATTTGAAAGAAAGAGAACACTTTTAATGTGGACCTACAATATTTTATATGAAAATCCCTCCCACAAACTCAGAAACTACCTCTCACATACAACCTTTTTATCAATAAGGGCTTTTCTGATATTGTCTGTGTACTGGAAAAGCCATATATATATTATTAGATATTCAAATACACTAAATTGTGATGATGCACTCAAAGTGGCAAACCATTGCTTTTTTGAATGAGGCATAGTGGAAAAGGATGCAGGAAATGGTAAGAACAATAGGTCTGGTCCCATTTTCCTCTTCTCTTTATATAGAGATTATGAAGGAAGTGAAATGGTTCTGTTTCCTCACATCTGACCTGTGAGAAAAATAGCCTGTGCAGTCAGTTTTAGCTTGGGAACACGTACAAGCTCTATTTCCCAGTAACGAAATAAAGGATATGTATTCCTTAGAAAGTGAGTAAACAAAACAATGACTTCATTTTTTCTGGTGTGAGATACTGGCCTCTGTGAGGCCTCTGTGTGACATACTGCTTGCCTCTGTAGATGGAAACATTTTGATCCGCAGTAACCAGTTAACCAATGTACCAAGTCTTTATTGATGACTATTTGCTACATGAGAAGCGGTTAACACTGAGCCTTTGCATTAGTTAACACTGACTTGCTTTGCTTGGTCTGTGATACAACTGATTGTCTGAAGAACAAAAATAAACCTACCCCTCCAATTTCTGTTTCCTGTTAGCACTGTAATTGCAGATATTTCTGGATTTTAGAGCAGAAATAGATACACAAGTTCTGGAACCATCGGCCCCCTCCTCACCCTCATCATTTCTGCTAACTTTGCAGATCAGCAGAAGCCTACTTTCATATCATCTAATATTGTTTTATAAGATTCCATTAAAATAAAAATGGAGATTAACTGTTTACAATTGAGTAATATGCTGGTTCCTAATACACTACATAGTGATGATGCACTCCAAGTGGCAAACCCTTGCTTTTTTAAATGACGCACTGTGAAAAAAGGAGGCAGGAAACTGTAAGAACAAGTTGGTGTAAACTTAGTTAAGGAAGATTTGGATTCAGAGGAAGTGCATTGGGAAGTTTCTGTAACTGTTCACAGAGAAAACACTTGCCTGTGTGCAAGACAGCTTTTGTGCTTCTTTCAGTAAACATAAAGGAAGAGGGATTCATCTGTGTTATTTGTGTGACAGGGAACAAATAGTATCTGCTTTAAAATATGACATCACAATACCTTCAGAGGCAAATATTATTCATATACATATAACACAATCACATAGGATAACTATAAACCAAACAAAAAGATGGTTATATATTTTTCTTAACTGTATTTTTAAATCTAAGCTTCTCCAACATGTCAGAGATCCTTGGACATAATTTCCTCAAGGAAAAATAAGAAAGAGTAAGACTTATCCCAGAATCTGGGGATTGCAATTAACTTTGTAGATGAAAAATTCATAAAACTTAGGTGTTAGATTAAGGAGAAAATTGGCCCATTTGTAATCAAACCATGCGGCATAGTTAAAAGCACAAAATAGTTTGATAATCTCATAGTACTTTCCTGGTAGATATTTGTCTACTCTCTGAAATCAACACACCGGTTAACCTTCTACACCACGACAGAAATCCTTCTAGGCTATTAGGTCAATATGTGAGACTACTCCCAGTGCTCCATGGGAAGCCACACTGGGAGCCTGATCGTTGTTCTCTCTTGCAGTTTCACACAGCATGAAGTCAAATTATTTAGGATCAAATGACTTGTGGCTGCAGTGCTAGTGAAATTAATACAATTTGATGACACATGAATTTGAACCTCATTTGGATTTCAGTGCTGGCATTGTATCTTGAAGCCAGAAAAGAATTCCTAAAAGGCAGTTTGCATACAAATCTTATCCTAAAAAAGATATTTCCTCCCATATGGAGGAAACAATAAGGTGTTTCTATATGTGACTTAAAAAATATAGTATAAATTCAGTGCAATTGCAAATATTATCAGATTCAAATGGTCTGATATGTACCACAAGCATTGTTTTGCAGCTAAGAACCTGGAATGCAGACAAGCAAAATTACAGACAAAATTTATCCTTAAAAATGCTTATGAACAAGGATCTTGAATTAAGTGATCATTAACTATCGTGAAGCCAGTGATGAAGAAAGTTTTCTTCCCTTTTTTTAGCCAACTGTAAACTTCTGTGAATCATGATTGCATGGTCAGCAGGTCCTGACATTTCACCAATTAAAAAAAAAATATGACTGTGATGACTTTTGCCATGACACGATTTCATACGCTAAGTAAATGCATTCTGACAAATGCAAATCCACAGTTCCATTTCAGTAAGATTTCCTTCAGGAAAAGATCTCATGTACTTCTGTCATGACTCATGATAAATGCCTGAGCTTCAGGAAGGAAATTTATATAAAACCAATAAATAAAGATATTACACCTACAACTGTATTTGATATGGATGTGAATAGTAATTTCATATTAATGTAACTGTCATCTCTGCTACCATTATTTGACATCTTTTATGCAAAGCCTGTATTTTTGGTTTTCTGAAAAAGTCCCCAAAATATCAGTACGTGTATGTATATGTGTAGAGGGAAAGGAGAAGGGAAAGTGATTTTTTTCATGATGCATACCAAACAAGAGGACAGAGGGACTGGATGATTCAGCTGTTGCCATACTATCTGGAGATCAGGAGATGTACTGCTGTTTCCTTGCCACACAAGATTTTTTGATACCAGGAATATGAGAAAGTAGTTAGTCTTCATGTTGCTCTCTCTCAAATATTCAGCTCTTAAAACAAAGAACAATATAAAACACATTACATACAATCAGCTTTTTATACTTTTTTTTCTCATTGTAAACTGTCTCCAAACACTGTTTGATGCTCTGCTCTCTCAAAACATTTGTACACATCCTCTTTACTTCACATCCTTTAGTGCAGAAAAGCATCACCCTCCAACTAATTCTGACTTTGTGCCTTTTGAGAAAGGCTTTGGGTTCAGTCTTACAGTTTTCAAGTAACTGCTCTCAGACACGTGGTTAGTGTCATCCCATAGTTTTTCTTACAGTGTGTGCTGTATAACTAATGTTATGGGCCCTGTCTTTTAGCTTGTACTGATACAGCATCTTTCTGTCTTTTTATGCAGATGTTTACTCTTGGCGTGGGGTGGAGCAAGTAATTTCAGTGATTTCAAGATTTTAAATCCTTCTCTTTTGTGTTCTACTGGAGAAAGGGTTTACATGTTAAATTTAGGAAGCAGTGGCATTATACAGTTTGAGGCACCTAGCGAATAGCAAGAAGGCTGTGATGCACTGAGGCCGTTCCTGAAAGAAGTCCTCTCTCTTGGACAGACACCAGTGAGCATAAGTGAATCATTCCATCTACCTCAATTGAAGCGCTCATTCAAGAGCCAAAACTGTCAGCAGTCACTGTGTTTGTATTTGTAGTGTCTCTTGTTCTGAGGCTGGCCTGGCATATTTGCTTTTACATTAAAAGAAATGTTTATGTTTTGCTAAGTTACTTTTTCAACTCACTGAGAGAGTAAAAAAGAGAAAGTCTTGGGGTTTTTTTCTGTTGTTCCCTTTTGGTTTGGGCTTTTTTGGTCATTATAGGAAAAGGAAAGCAAAGAGCCTATACAATTTCTTTTTAAATGTAGCTCTAAATGCAAATGTGTGGAAATTTTTCCAGAGCATCACTATGCTTTTCATTTTGGTTAAATTTTCTCCCTTGAAACAACTGCTGACTTAAGACAGAGAGAGTGGCCAAGGAAGACATTTTTTGGACCAAAAACTATGAAGATGCTTTGGATATGGAGTTCATAAAAGAGTGCTGTTTTCCTTGTTGATTGGCTTGTCTCAAAAAATACAGCTATTCTTCCGACTGCCCCGAATATCCATACTCTCTGAATATTACTTATTCGCCTCAGATTTCTATAAAGGCAGTGACTTGAATTTTAATTTCTCATTGCACTCAAGGACCCTGTCATGTTCTAGAAAAAGATATCTTACTTTTTCTGTGGTGTTACGAAGTCCACAAGAATAAGGAACGTAGCAGATCCTCTAGCACTTGAAATCTTTAAATCACATGAAGATTTTAAGACCTGTTTTGGCCTGGGCTGAAGTGGCTTTACGAGTTCATGTTGAGTCATGTTTAGCCATAACCCTACAGCACACCCATGCTATGGCTGCAATGCACCGATGGTGAGAAGTGACTCAGGGCAGGTCGATGCCACAGATACCTGATGGGGCTGGGCTGAGGCAAGACACATCCACACACTCCTGCCTGAATCACAGCACTACAGCTTCCATCCAGCTTTGGAGACAGTAAGGAGAATCTGGCACTTTGAACAGGTACAAAAATGTGCTGGGGAACAAAAGTAAGACCTGGATTATGTAAGAAGGCTGTTAAGATGAACTCATTTAACAGTGAAATCTGCAAATCATGGTGTCAGTTCTAATGGTTTTTAGCTGGGGAGGATCTCAACAGAAAACTGTGTATGCACGTGCAATGCATATGTCTGCCTACGCATAAGCACATATAATACAACAAAAATTCAAGAGAACAGTATTATACAAAACAAGAACAGCATGGGTTTTCAACATATACTAATAAAGTGAGAATGTCTAGTTAATATATGCTGGAAAATAAGAAAAATGGCCATTACATAGCAAGTGACCTTGTAACTTTCCCCTAAATTTTTCAGGCTTGGCCCTAATGCTGTTACACACCTGTCTCTGGAGAAACCTGTAACAACAAATATGTTCACCACGTGTTTACTGTAAACATTAAGTACATTTATAAAATAAATTTCTCATGGGGTAAGAAGATATTGAGATTCCATTTAGAATCAATAAACAGCTGAAAAGGTAGGAGGAAACAAAGAGGTAAAGTTGGTAGTCAACTGATAGTCGTGATAATCAGTAAACTGATAGTTTACTAATTACTAGTGTGCTCTTAGTACCACTTCTGTTTGGGCCTCCCGTGCTGTTCAAAGCTGTCATTGAAGACATAGGAAAAGAGGTGATGAAGTTCGTATGATCCTATTTTAAATTACGCAGTAAAACACTTGATAATACTGAAAAATGCAAAGTAATGTACTGGGGGGAGAGTAATCCTAATTATCTGTAACAGAACCATTAATTACTATTGCTTTGGAAATAGTTTTTGAAACCATTGTGCATAGCACTTAGAAATTTTCAAAAAGTCAAGTAAAATGTTGAGAATTATTGGGAGTGAGAAGACAGAAAACATCCTTATGTCTTTTGTATGTGCTATACCCACATGCTGAGTAATACTGACAGTTCTGCTACTTCAATCCCAGAAAATAACACAAAATTGTTTGAATAATTATAAAGAGAAACAAGAAGGATCAGCAACATTCATCTTATACGAGATTAAATAATTAAATTAGGGAATGTGATGGCGAAAGGAGAAGATAGAATAATTACTTGCTCCAGTAAGTGCCAGGATCCAGGAGAAAAAACGATAGCTTTCATTGATCGCACTGTTTTCCAAATGCCTGCTCTTGGTCCCTGCTGGAGGCAAAATGTCCAGTTAAATTGATTGTTTGATCAGATGCAGTATGTCTACTGTGTTGCTCTCAAGCTATGGTTTTTACATCGTGCATAATTCCTCTATTTGGCTGCCTTCATGGGCATCTGGGAGGACAGTAACAATAAAGTGAGATGCCAAGGAAGGTCAAATCAGAACAGTCTGTTTTAAGGCAGAATCTCATGAGTTTTAAGGAGCACTCTTACACAGCTAAAATGCATAATGAATTATGAGTCTGATGATGACCTTCACCAGTGATATGAAATATGTATGAGCAATATTTCCACGTCTGTCCTGTGAGCTTGTAAAGGACAATTTTGCACTTCTTGCATTTTTAAAACAGCATCAATTTGTGGAAACAGAGTGATGGGAAATCACCATCTCCATAATTATCATGTTTCCTCCTCACTGCTGCTGCCCCTGTAAGGACATAATCAGTCACTCAGTTCTGATGCTGCCCAGATAATTTTTGTACTTTGGCAGTATCTGTTCCCTTAATTGTCATGGTAACAGATGGTTTTGATTTCTTATTAACCTATTTTAACATTACATGACTGGGAAGGGCCATGAAAGAAATGGTAATGAAAGTGTTTCAATAATCTCCTGATGCCTGGAGACAAATACTTGAGTATAACACTTTCTTTTCAAAAGATAGAATTAAAAAAATATATTACGCTTACTCAAAAAAAAAGTGTTAAAAGAAAATAAGATGAGGAATTACAGATATTTGTTCATCTTTCTCAGATATATAGTTGATGCTTCTTATAAATTAGAGTCTATGAGTCAAAACTGAAAAGAATTTTTAACATAAGATTTCAGTAGCAGCATAATAATAATAACAATAATAACCATAATAACAATAATAATAATAATAATAATAATAATATCACCTTTAGTGTGAAAAGTCACAAACTATTACTCGATCAAACATAAATTATCCATAATAACAATCACATTATACAAAGGCCTACATTATGTGTGCAAATGTAATGATGTTTTTTGATGATTAAGAAATCTAGAGTATGTGCAACTGAAAGCATGTTGTTAACAATAAAACCAGAAGATAAGCACTTTTATTCTATACTGCTAAATAACTGGAATCTTCAACGTATTTGCTAACATACTAATCAGATCCACTTTTAAAATCTTTATCTCAGATCTACCTTAAAAAAACACCTTTTTTTGGGTAGTATGTAGCATTTCGTCAGCCAATATAACAAAGACCTTAGGAAAAGCAGTATGCACATATGGCATCATATACACAGAGCATCAGTGCTCTTCAGATACTACATTCTCCTGGGAATTTTCACTGTCTTTTGATTCAATTCAGATAGATTTAAATTTCATTTATTCCATTAGTGACTTAGGAATACAGCCCTTTTAGTCTTGTTTTCCTAAATATCAAGGTTTGTTTTTTGCAAAGAGTACCCCTTACTGATGTAAAATACATCTAATCTGTTCCAGAAAATGTTTTGATAGCATATCAAAACCAGAAAGCGTTATTTTTTTTTTAACTAACCAAAGATTCTGTAACTGGTAGATAAATAGTGATTATTCTGTGGAAAAGTTAATCTTTTCATGAAAACACCATCCAAAAAATCCCTTGGAAAAGCAATGGGCTTGGACTGTAATCCCTGGAGTGATAAAAATGTGATCGTCTTGGTATCATTTCCACTGTGCAAATCAATTTACCTAACTGCAGGTTTGAGCCCTAGCAGAGCTGGCTGCAGTGGTTCGAGGTGCCATCACCTATTTATTCGTCCTCACACCTGGGATGGGAGAATGTAATAAGAGACCAGCCCCAGCTAGCACAGCTCACAGTCCGAGAAAGAATCTCAGCCTCATCTTCGGAAACTAGTGCATGAAAATGCGAATTGCAAGGGCTGGAAATAGTTTATTGTATCGACAGCTTTAGAGGCAGTCATGCCTGATGAGGAGGTGGGAGAGAACGGCAGTGCCTTCAGCTGCGCCAGTGACAATTCTTCGGAGAGCCTTGGTGGGAGCTTTGACTCTGACTGGGGGGTTGGCGGCAGCTTCCTTGCTTTGTAGGAGTTAATGCAGCTCTCAGCTTTAATGCCTGACTCCTTGAGAGAGGACGTAAACGTTTCTGTGAGGTGAAGAGGAAGCAAGAGAGACAAGAGTAGCAGTGAATGCCATGATACAAGACAGAAAAAATTAAATTGCATTCTTTCCGCAGCGTAGAGTGCAATAACATGGGGGCGGAATGGAAACATCGATACACTGCAACAACTTTATCGAAGGCAAATGGTGTTAACCTAGCTCGTTCATTTTCTTTTTAAAGAGAACTGGTTTTCTACGAGAAAATAAATGTGAGGCGCCTAAGGAATGTGGCATGATGTCACCCGGGAAAGCCAGCGGACATGGGGAATATGGGGCATGCTACGGTGACGGAAAGTGACTGAAGCAACACGGTGAATTATTGAAAGCTGACCCACTGGAACAGGGGGAGCTGCTGAAGGGCTGGCTTGGAAAGCGTTTCACCTAACAAACTCACTAACGCTCTCGCCGCGGGAAGAATTTAAGCCTGGCACAGCACTGGGAGAGGAATCCCGGCAGGGCAGGGCAGGGCAGGGCAGCGCCGGCTCGCTCCTGGAGCATCCCGCATGGGCAGAGCCCAAGATGGCCGGGAGCGCCGCCCCGGGGCGGTGGGAGCGCAGCGCGGGAGGCGGCGCGGCCCCGGCGGGGGCAGAGCTACCTCCGCCCGCCCCTTGCCGGCCCCCGACCCCGCCTGGCGCTGCCCCACGGCTCCGCCGGCTCCGAGCGGCCACAGCGGCGGCGGCGGCAGCAGCGGGTGAGTGGCGGCGGACGGGAGCGGGCTGGGGACAGCCGTTCTTCCTTCGTTCCTTCCCTCCCTCCCTCCGGCCCGGGGAACGGTCCTCCCTTCCCTCCGCGCCGGGGGCAGAGGCGCTGCTGGGGCAGCGGGTGCGGCTGCCGCTCGCTCGGGCGGGGCCCGCTTCCCGGTGCTCCCTGCGCAGGCGGCGGCGGGAGTCGGATCCCGCCGGGCTGTGGGAAGGGAACCGCGGGCTGCCTCCCAGCGCGGCCCCGCCGAGGGGCCGTCAGTGCCTGCAAGGGGACAGGTTGGCGCGGTGGGTGACTGATGTGCGCGCGTGTGCGCGTGTGTGTGCTCGCAGCGCTTCCACCGAATAAAGAGAAGTATAGTTTCCATACCACGTATTGCCTTGCAGCAGTGTTTGGCATCAGAAATATTAGAGTCTAATAGTTGGCGTGCACTTTTGGTAGTTGGTATGTTGAGCATCTACAGTATAAAGCAAATATTTAAGTTTTGAAATACCGAGCGTCCTTACTCCTTGCTCAGCCACGCTTCTCTGATCTCAAAAGCCTTGCCTAATAACGTAGAATTGAACTTTTTTTTTTTCTAAATGCTGCTGTTTATATTGATGGTGTACATGTATGAAAATAATTAGAAATCAACGTGAATTTAAAGAGCTGAAAGTAAAAAAGAGCCTTTAAAGTGAGAAGAACGTCTTTAAAGAGGAGATAATTACGCCGTTGTGATGACCAATACCAAAACTGGCAGTCTGGCAAATAATGAGAGTGTAAGCTTTCCGATAGATGGGTCATATTTTCCGTGCTCACTTAATCTATTTAATGCCGAGTCAAACAAAATCTGGAAGCTTGTAAAAGCCACCTAAGGCAATTGCAGCTGTGCAGCCTTGCTGCCCTGCCCTTTGCAGCGGTGGTCCCACGGCAGCACGCCCCGTTGCAATGTCACCTGTCGGTCTGCTGACATCCGCTGCAGTGCTGCTGTTAACCTGCACTTGGGGTGAATCTGTGGTTTGGTTGGGGCTTTGCCCGAAACCCATGCTGACAATTAAGCATGCTCAGTTTTGCATGCTAAAAAGACAGATGTTTTTTTTTTTCATGTGAATTTTGGATTTAAAAATCAGACTCTGTTGCAAAGGTTTTTTTGCCTCTTGGATAAATCATAAGAGGTCAGGAGATGGAACTATGTCACTCTTACCTATTTTAACTCAATAAAAAAAGAAAGGAAGGGAAACTTTTCTCTTAGGAAGAGTTTGTGATGCATTCAGATGTCTATTTTTAAACTCCACTTAGTGCAGAAGTCCCCGTTTCTTGAACAGGAGAGTGGGTCTCAGTGCTCAGTGAGCCCTTTTTAGCTAGTGCTCAGCTCCAGAAGCTCTCAGTGGCTTTTGTTCCAGGCTGCATTGTTGGCACCCGTGGAAGCTGCATTTGATGCTTTCCTTTGTCTGTGATGTCCAGTTTCTTCTGCTTACCTCAATGCCAGTTTTTGGTTAAGGAGTTCAGCATCTAAAAGTTTCATTGTGTTGGTGCTGCTTTGCACAGCATAGGGCATAAAACACGAACACCTGAACAAGGTGTCTGCTGTTGTTAACCGTGGACACTTTGTAGCTAGGTAGTGTTTTGTGTGGCTGGAGTGTTGCCATATGCTGCGCTGCATATGGCTAAACTGTTGCAAGGCATTGGTGTACATTGGTGCAAATTGCTGTGTTTCAGGGCAAAGAGGTGCCCAGGATATGTTTGGCAGTGTAGTAGATTCTCGGGCTCACTATGAGTGGCAGAAATGTTGACTGCCTTAGGTCACTTGCATGGTTTGGATCAGTTCTGCTCTCGGTAGCAGGTGTACAGGAGCTGCTGTCCTTTCAGACACCATGTGTGTCTGTAACCAGCTGGATGTCTGCTATATCTTCCCAGCATATGCAGAAAGCTGTGGTGTGGTTTAAGAAACCAAATCGACCACATATCCCAGAGACAAGTTTAAAGGCAAATGTTCCATTTTAATTCAGGCCATCAACGGAAAGTTGCAAAGCCCCTGAAGACCTGTGATATTAGTGAGTTGCTCTGATTCTGTGGCAGCTTGAGCTCATTCATTGAAACAAACAACCCTCCTCTTCCTTGACCTTTCCACATCTGTCATATTTTGAGATTGCCTCCTTATATTTGTGTACAGAATGCAACAAGATTGTAACTTCTGTTCCCTTCAGATGTGGAGGTGCAGAGGCTCTTTATCTGTTCAAGACTAAAATCCTAGATTATCCTGTAGTCATGCATCTCCAGGCTACTGGGATTTATGAAGTGTTGTGACATTCCTAAAGAACTGAGAACACACCAGAATTGTGCAAAGGATTTGCAGGATTCCTAATAACTTTGTAAAAATTTATTTTGCTTTTAGATCACAATGAATGTGGAACATGAAATTAGCCTCTTAGTTGAGGAGATTCGGCGTCTGGGAACCAAAAGTAAGTATTGTAATATCTGTGTACAGATGTAGTCACGTTATAGATGCGTGTATGTACAAACATGTCACCATGCCTGCATGTCATACAGATGTAGTCATGTTATAACTTGAACTTAGCAAATTCAAATAAGCAGGCTCAGGTAAGCTGAAAACCTGCATATGCACTTAATGTTGGACTGTGCAGTACTGCCTGTGTCCCATCCTTTAAAGTAGTTCTGTTATAAAGTTAAACATTTAAGCCTCTGCAGCAAGAGAGGATGTAGGCCTGAAATCCTGCTCCCTGACTCCTGAATCAGCTGCAAGAGTCACCTTTTCTTTAGGCTTTTGATAATAGCTACAGTTACCACAGAATAAAGTTGCACCTTCTCCTTCCACCTCCTTCCTTGGTAACTTCTGTACTTCAGAATGCATGCATTCAATTCGGTTCACGATCGTCTTATTTGGAAGAAATTGGTTTGTATGCCTAAAACTAATCCAGGAGTTACACGTGTAGTTCCAAACTTCCTTAAACTTGCTCAGAAGGTACCCTTTTTTCTTAAGATTGTTTTTCATTGCTAAAACTCCTCTTTCTTTACAAATATTTATGCAGTTTGTGGTTGTGCTACCTGCTCCTTTATGTCAGTTCTGCTGCCATTTGTTCAGTTCCGCTTGTTTTTCAAAACCTAAACAGATATGTACATCTTGCATTTTGTATGACTGCATCTGGTTTTTAGGAATAACATAACTTGAACATACATTTTAAAATTCTTGCTTTGTGTGAAAATTCACATTGCAGCCTTTTGAATGTGAACCTCAAATATGAATGAGTGAAAAAATCGTGAAAAAAATATTTTAATGTATGGTTTAGATTTAGGTTGGAGGAGCAGGGATTTGGACTTGATCCTTATGGGTCTTCCTCAATTTGAGATGTTCTAGGATGCTAGGATTTTAATTATTTAAAACTAATTTCCTCCAAACACTGTGAAGAAGTTCAATAGCCTGTGCTTGCCACAGGTTTTAGAAAGTCATCAATGAAAGTAAACATAGCAGATATATGGTCCTTGATACAACTCTCTGGAAAGAAAGGCAAAGTTAGATTAGGCAGGAGTTCTGCCTAATGCTGATTATTATCAGCATTCATAATATGATCCCAAATAAATTGGGAGACACAGTGGGGGGGTTTACTTTCAATGTTCTCTGTGTCACTTTATTTCCCCAGTAATCTCCTAACTTGAAGGAAATCTACATTATGTCTTTTATTTAGATGCCGATGGACAAGTGAGTGTGAAATTTGGTGTGCTGTTTGCTGATGAGAAGTGTGCCAACCTCTTTGAAGCCCTGGTGGGAACACTTAAGGCGGCAAAACGGCGGAAGATTGTCACTTACCAAGGAGAGCTGCTTTTACAAGGTGTTCATGACAATGTGGATATCATGCTGCTGCAGGATTAATGCAGTATTTCAGCTATGCATTAATGGAATTGCTTGAAACAGTGATTTGCCACATCCTCTTAATAAGGCTGATCATTCTAAGGCATTTTGATGTATTTTGCATATCTTTATAGTCAAAAGAAAACTGTCCTATTTTGGAAAACATTCCCTTTTGTAAGTCTTCCTAAAATGGTACTGTATGTGAGTAATGTAAAAGATGCCAGATCTTTTTCTCTCTCTTTTTTTCCCTTTGTTTTTAAAATCTCAGGTAATTCTCTCAAATGTGTGGTGGTTATTTTCAACATATGAAGAAGAGGACTGGTAATTTAATGTTTACAAATGAAAATGTGCCATGGAAGTATAAAATAAAAGCACATACTTAAATGTGTGTTATTCTTACTGCTTTGGTTTCTCTTTTTATTTGCAATCTGAAATGAAAGCAAACTGAATTCCTGCAAGGAGCATATTTAGGCAACTGTTCAGAAAGCACGACAGTGAGATAGAAATAATTTTGCAGTGTGATTCAATAGACGAATGACTGCCCTTCAGATTGACCAGATTGTGCACAAAAAGGCCTGAATGTTAAAAGTATCTCATTCATCTGTGGCAGTGTCATATGCTTTCGTTTTCTTGCCCTCTAGACTTGTGAAGGAAGTGGGTGAGGAGCTCCCTGAATGCTTTCATGGAGCGTTAACCGGAAGTTAGTACGGCAGCTTCAGGCTGTGATTCTTTTCCTCATAGAAGTCCTACTTTCTCTAAATCTCTCCAGGCAGAAGGTGGGAGGGGAGGGGAAGAAAAAAGCCCTTTTGATTGTTTTCTAGCTTACTGCCAATTGTTTTTATCAGGTAGAAGTGCACCCTCCAGGAGGGAGAAAGAGTTGCTGCATGAAGAAAGCAGCCGTGGGTAAGCAAACTGCTTACTGCTCTGTGCTTACACTCCGCAGCTGCAGCTCTTAAAGTTGCAGGATGGGTGAATTTCCCTTAGCAGCCTTTTACAAGTGCAAAATGCTTGAAAAGCGTCTCCCCATTTACAGATCCAGCAAATGCGTGCGTGGTTATGGAATCTCTACAAAGCTGTGTAGTTCCAGCTGCTACCCCTTTCATCTTGTTTTGCTCTGCTTTGTGCAACAGGAAAACAACTTAGATCCTGTGTGCAAACAGATCTGGGCTGCCTCTGCCTGTGCTGGCCCCAGAATCTGGAGAGCAGGGAAGTGATACGCAGAGAAACTGGAGCTGTCTGGGTCCTAGCCAGCTGGAGCGGAGCAGGAGCTCAGCACAGCTTACGAGCTCCAGTGCTCTGGCACTCTGGTGCAGCCCTTCTGCTTCCCGACCTCAGCTGGCAAGTGCCTGCACCCCTGTGCTCCACAGGCAGAAATAAGGGGACAGAGACCCGAGCTTTCTGCCAGAAGGGTGACACCGGACAGCTGTGTGTTGCCAGATAACCACAGCTGTTTTTTCTTTTGCTTCTATTTCACTGCAAGCCTGAGTCTGGGTTGTCTGGACTCAGAATAGCCTGAGCATGCTGACAGATACCAAGTGCTTTGTGATTGTCTCAGGTGCCAGTTTTGGTGCAGATGGCACCAACCTACCCCAGCCAAGAAGTAGTTCTCTGTGCATGCTCATGACAGCTCTTTAAGCACTGAAGGGCTCAGCCTTGAAAATTTAGTAAAAAGAAAACAACCTAACCAGTAAATGGAAGGCTCAGTGCTGAGTTGGAGCTGAGACAGGACTATGAAGAGACCTTTATGTCTCTCTTATTTTAGATTCATCTTAACAATACTAATATAAGTGCTCAGGGCTTCTGGGAACACCATGTAGAAAGAGACAGAGAAACTTGGAATTAAAATAAATCTGTAACAAGCAGAGGATAATATGACTTGTGTACTGCCTGGGGCAGTTGAGTTTCATTTTCTCTCTGCTTCTGAAAGCAGGAGAGGAACAACAGGAACAAGGATATATATCCAAGAATTTGCCCCCAGTGCAAAGTTTAATCCAGTATCTACTGGCCTCAGAATTGTGTAGGGTTTTCACTTCAGGTTATATACAAACACTGTTGAATTTCTAATTTTTTTTTTTTCAGTGAAAATCAAATACTAACATTTCTTCCCATGCATGAGACCACACATCTGTTGAGGAAATAATTACCACAGCAAAGGGCCTGGACATGAGATGTAGTTCCTGGAGCACTTGACACAATAAATAGAAAGCTGGGGGGAGGAATTACCTATTTCTATAAACAGTAGTACAATCAGCACTCCTCTGCAATGGGTTCATGAGCTTGCCTGGGTCTGCAGGAAGTTTGCAGGTCAGCCAGGAGCACCAGTCATTCCAAAATAGAAAGTAATTCTGACTATGGAGAAGTAGGAAGACTCAGAGATTTTTGACAACAGCATAAGGGCTATCAGTAGGGCTGTTACCTGCCTGCAATAATGCTGGGGAATTAGTGAAAGTGTAGCTTGGCTAATTCAGTCTCCATAAGATCTGAGACCACGGTGGAACCTTGAAGAAAGGTTAGATGAGCTCCAGGCAAATCTAACTGATATAATTTGTCACCAGTGCATGTCTTCAGCTGGGACTGCTAGAGTAGCTGATGGAGTGGAGTGTATGTACTTACACTCACTCATCTCAGCTGTTTCTGTAAAAAATCCAGGGACTGGAGAAAAAAGTGCTTTTCAAAGGAGTTTTAACTAAGCTGTGAAGGTGCTGAGATGCAGGTCTGCATAACCCCTTGTGAGGGGTGGTGACGTCTTGAACTTTCCAGCTATTTCTCTTGTCAGCATAGTTTTTTGGTTGGTTTTTTTTTTTTTTCTGGAAGCATGAGCAAAGCAAGAGTTGAAATATATGTAATAGTATCTTTTATGTGCCTCTTACATTGGAATGAATTTTGAAAATGCATGTTGTGTTTTGCTCGTTTCTCATGTTCCTTCCAAAGTTTTGCTGGAAGTATTCTTTCTGCTCCAAGGGATTTCTCTTGGTGACAGCAATGTCACTTTTCCCGTTCATATCTGAGTAAAGCTTTGCCATGAAAAAACGCTTGAAGGAAAGAACAAGAGGAAGAGAAGCAGGAAGTTCTTACATACTGAAGACTTATATTGCCACTGATACTTAGTGGTTTTATTTTAAATTAGTTGCATGTTTTAGAAATAGCCAGAGATTCTCCTCTACTCCAGCAGCACAAAATACTAAGTATGTTTAAACAGTTGGAGAGCCTTTGCCAAGATGAGACCATGTGAATCAATAATTGTCACAGGATTTGCCTTATGGCTCTGTACCAAAACACTAAGCCTTAATGATATCTTTGTATCATCTCCACCTAGTATGAAAAAGAGCCTTAAAAGTTTGTTCCACATTCCGCAGCATAATTTATGTTCAGCATTACTTGAAAATCCTTTGTCTGATAACTGTATGATGGGAATCATGCTTTCAAGGACTTAAAAAAAGCAAAATGTGTTTCTTTTGGAAACTGGCAAAATCAGTAATTTTGCAAAATTCAGGTGATCTGCCTTTTCTCCCAGCAGCAAAATCCATACCAGTTTAGATCTCTTAATCATTTGATTTCAATGCAAGGTATCTTCAGCATTTTGATCTGAAAAGGCATTCTCAAAGAAAGCCAAGAGCAGGTTTGAAGAGCTGCTCCAGCGCAACAATTTCCAGGAATCTGTGTAGTCAATATTTCCAGGTAACTCTGGTTTAAAAATAAGTTGGATGGGTTATTTGAGGATAAGTGCTTGACAGTGTTTCTAGAAAGCAGTGTTTTTAACATCTAGTTACATAAACTGCTTCATGTGAAATTAATTACTCGAATAAAGTTTTCCTGAGGGTGGCAGTTCAGTTTAGTTCTGCCACTGAGTACAGCTTTAGCCACAAATGCACTGCAGTGTGTATTTAAGCAGCCGAAGCCAGTCTGCTGGCATGTATTTTGAATAACACACCAGAAGCAGCATTATCTTCTGGTGTAGCCTAGATGTCATTGCAGATTATGCTTATCTCTGCCACAGCACCTGAGTGACTCAAATATCAACCTGGTAACCTAGAGAGGGAGTCGTTTGACCTACAAATGCTCTCCTGAGTCTTGTCAGATCAGATCCAGATCAAAACTCCTTTCAGAGAAATGCTTAGAGTCAGACCTGAGCATTTTCCAGTACAGCATTTTCACAAATATAGCAGCATTATGTCCATGATCTTGTTCCTTTTTGGAGCTTCTTCCTGCACAGCCACTGAAAGCTGAGTGACACTAAGGGTTTTGCTGTCACCTTGCCATGCTTAAAGCTCCTCTCCAGAGAGGACAATAGTATGTACCATGTAATTGTATATGCATACTATGTGTGTTTATTGGTACAACAGGTACTCAAAACCTGACTATTTTTTTCTCAGTGGGGAAACACTCAGTAAAATGGCAATTATGTTTGAATGGGAATATAGCAATCTGCATTTTCTGGTCTTTGCTAAGTCTGCTAAATGCCACAGAAGATTGTGTTAGTAAAATTGATAGTCTGTATCTTGCAGAATTAGGTCTTTTGTGAAGTTTTGGTAATAGAAGACATATTACTGCCAGGCCTTGGTCCGTCTCTGCAGCTAATGTTCTAAAAAGCTTCCTGTATAAAATTCTATTTTGGAGCACAATATGATTTTCTTGGAATCTGCTTTCAGTTTTCTTAGGGGAAAAAAAGAAAGTCAACAGCAGCTGAAGACACTCACCACCATTCGTCAGGACTTCAGCACTATGTAGCAGTTCACACAGAAGTCAAGATACAAACATGGAAATAACTGTGTTGCAGGTATCTTCGGTATTTAAATTCAAGTACGAGACAGCTGCAAGGTACTCTGGTAGCTCCAAGTCCACAGACACCCAAGGTTTGACTGGAAAACTTTGCTGGCAACCTAAAATCACACAAACCTTCCTATAGCTGGAGGCATTGCCACCTTGTCTCCACTGAACACCAAAGTGCCGTCTCAGACACATGACCACAGGGAATCAAGACACACACATGCCTAAAGACCCCCAGGATGTGTGCTGGGAAGCAGGGACACTGTGTAGTCCTCAGTTTTATACAAAAATGTCTGTAATTTTTTCCTTAAGCACCCACTAAGACACCTTTCATTATCCTGATGAATGGTTCTGGCCTGAAGGGGGTGGGAGCATCAGCAGTGGGTGGGTGCAGGTTGCTGCCAGGCCCCTGCATGGCACGTGGTGTGCGAAAAAACATGTCAGCAGGCAAAGAGAAATTGCTGTGTGAACAGCTGTGCCTCAGGCTCCTTGGGAAGCTGGTCTGTGCTTCTGTGTCGAGCAACACGCAGGCTGAACGGCTTCCTCAGAGCCAAGACTGGGATTCCCTAACCTGTGTCTTTGTGCCATGGAAAACAATGCCCCTCTGTGTGCTTACATTTGCATTGTGTTCCACTCAAGCACGCCCAGCCAGCTGGCTCGATAGCAGGGAACTGCTGTAGTGGGACTTCTCAGAATTGCTTTCTTCTCTATGAACACTTTTGGCAGTATATAAAGTCATAGAATATCTCAGGTTGAAAGGCACCCATAAGCTTGTAGCACATATAAGCTTGGTTCCCTCTCAGACACCTTGCATAGTGAGAAAAAGAGCTCCCAATCATGCTTGGGACCCCATTCACAGATGTGCACCCTAGTATGGATCTTGACAGCTTTGTTGGCATTACTGAACACGTCTTAAATGTATAACAATATGTGGCCCAGAAAATGAAGGGTTAAAACATGGCAATACCACAGTCCCACTGCCTTTACTAAGTTTAGGCCTGTACACAACGTGCTTCCCCTACGTTTTTAAAGCAGCCAAAGACAGCAGGGTTTGCATTTGGATGTAAAAGTCAGACCTTTCTCTCTGCGGTCTGCAGCCCGCGCGCCAGCAGGATGTTGTGGTGGGTGACAGCCAGGGGTGAAACACTTCTGCAGAAAAGAAAACAAAACCAGTTCGTGCCAGCAGAAGCAAGAGGGAGTAAACGGTATAAACAGTGGAAACTAAATGATACTGTGAATTTTTTCTTTATGGCAATCTAGACTACTTGTGATCATGCAAGCACATATTTTAAATTGGCATGTTTTGAACAAAAAAAGAAACATCACTAAAACTGTCTAGAAAACTCCTGACTTGAGCTGCTCCTTGCAAGTTGCATGTGTTGCTGTCAAGTCTCATGACACTCTCCTTTAAATTTAAGAAACAAAACTAATCGTCTTTGCATTGTTACTTACAGATGATAGCAATAATCTTGGCCAGTTAATGATGTCTTGAGGGTAAAATGCAGACAGTTGGCATTTTATCCATTTATAATAATTTTTTAAATGGCAGCGCCATCCCTTCACTCTCACTCTGCCTCTCCCACACACACTCAGCATTTCATGAGTCAGGCTGCAAGAATATCAAGATGCTGATGCAAAAATTAGATTTTGGAAAGTCCTTGTTTAAAGAATGCTTGAGGTGCTTTTTCTTTGCCCTCCTTACTTTTCTGGTCGTATTTCCAGGCTGCTGTCTGCAGTACAAGAGTAATGTTTTCATTAAATCTAAAATCTTGAGGGTATTGTATGGCTAAGCTGAGGCCACAAAAGAAATATACTTTTTTAACATCAAATTTCCAATAATGCTTCTGTATTTTATAGGCTCTTTATTTTTGTGAACACCTGGAAGTCAATGGGGCAGTTCACAGGAAATCAAGGCACGTATTAGGCTGTGGCTATAGAAGCAATGAATCAATCAGTGAGAAAATCATGAGTTTTGTTACTGCACTCACTATCTATGCATGTTCCCATCCTCACCACAGGTAGTGTGTGAGCCCTTCAGGCTCACATCACGATCCTGCGGCTTCACAACCACAGTAGTTGGGGCTACCATACCGTTAAACCAGATGGTACCAAGGCCGCAGCTTGGACGTAAAATCATACTCTAGACACATCTGTCATATGAAAAAGGTTTATATTACCAGCTTAAGCTGTTACCATTACTGTTTAAAAAAAATATACCTGGCATGAGATTTGTTTCAGGTTTAGAGGCTCACTGGGGTGGTACAGGTGCAAAGGCTGCTGGGTGATCTGGTCACTGGTTGCTGGAAGGCAGCAAGCCTGGGGAAGAAACCCGGGATGAAACTTCTGAGAAAACTTGATGTTCCACTGGGTGCTCTGCCCAGACCTACCCATGGTTATGAGAAGAGGCTCTGCTCCAGAGACACTGTCATCTCTACCATGGATACAGCCATGTACGTCCTCCTCACCTGGAGGTTCACAAACTGAGGAGTGGGCATGATGCCCTCCACCTCCCACCCCTGACATGTGCCTTTTGGGGTGACTTTCCAACAGGGTGACTATCTCTGCCCTTGCTGGAGAAGGTAAAGTGTGAGTTTGTCCCTCTGTAACACCAACAGTCCATTTTAAAGGTATCTATTTTCTTTTGTTTTACTTTGTATCTCTAGGGTATGCTCAAGCAACATAACCCTCCCTGTTATACTGCAAAATATCTCCATCTTTGCATAATGGGTAGACAAAATAGCCTTTTGAATTCTTATATATCCCAGAAGAAATTCTCATTAAGGCATCTGATCACACATCCTATCCCTATGGCTTTCCAGGTAGCACCAGGGCTTTTTGGTGGAATCTCCAGAGTAAGTATTGTTCCTTTGAATTTGTCCAATTATGCACCACTAAGCCAGTCCTGACTGGAACATCGGTTTTACTGATGTAATGGTGCAAATGACAGTATCATCTAGACTTTCTTTTAATTGCTTTCCAAATATTTTTCTTGTCAGACTTTGTTTTCCACTATTACAGCAAAAAGTTTTTTTAAAAATCAATGTAAGACATTGTTTTGCACTAGGTTGGTGGTAAGGTGAAAGAGAGAAATGGAGAGAAATACAGTGCAGGGTTCTTTCTAGATTACAGAAAGAATGGCTGACAACAAGCAGATTAATAAAATAGCCATTTTAATAAGAGAATAAAGAGAGAAACATAGTAAGTAATTCTTATTTCCCCACAGCATCAGACAGGCCCCATATGTATTTTCTCAGGGCAGAACCTTCTAAGGAAAGGTTCTTCCTTTATGGTCCTTTGAGCTAGTAAATAATTTCCTTATGAAGAAACAACTCTGTTCCTGAAGGATGTTTTCATGAGAGCTTCTCACAGCACTTTCAGATGAGGCCAAGGCCAAACGGGATGGTGTAATTGCTGGTACCAAGGGGGACCTGCCCACAGGCTCCACTCTGAATAATGAGGTGGCCAAGTTTGTCCCATGGTCAACGGGTCAAGGTGCAGCACAGCTGAGGCTGAAGGCCATGCTGGATGTGCAATGTGACACAGCACAGGCCTGGGACTGCTCAGCTTCTCTGTGGAGTGGATGATTGACCCCTTGATGCACAGCGGCCTCCTGGTCAGGATCACTACACAAATGAATTTTAGTTGATCCCTTCTAACACTCCTCCTTGTCTCACTTCTGAAATGAAGTCATTTAATGTACCAGTGAAAATGGGAAGAAAAATTGGGGAAGTACATTCTGATGTTGTTTTCAAGTAGAGTAACTGGTCTTTACGAGAACTTGAGTGTTTCATGTGTTGGAGTGGACTTGAAAATTTTTTTCCAATGGGAATTTTGCCAAATACACATTTTCTATAATGTAAGAACTATATTGTATCACATAGAATTAGGATATCAAAATGTACCTAATACTGCTTGGTGTCATGTGATATTTCTGGGCCTTCCTCTTGCAAAATTTTGGTCTTTTCTGATTTCCAGAGCTGCTAAGTACTCTAATGTTGGCCCATGTTATACTAACCTGGACATTTCTTTTCCACCCGGTCATATCTAAACTGTCAGTTCACCATCCATGGAGCAGACTGAGGGAGCTGTGGTTACAGTCAGGGAGGAAGTGTGCAGCAGTGGTACGGTTTCATTTTGTAATATTCACTTGCTTTATTCCAAAAGACATGCTCTCTCCTTTGGTCTCCTGCCTTTATTTTTCACAGAAGTTTCATTTCCTACATGGTGGAGCAAATGAAGCAAGGAGCCTCATCAATTCCCAGTCTTGCTTCTTTTTCTTATCACTGTTCTCCCCATATGACAAGAACCCTGTAGAAAAAAAAGAATGACAATTAAGGGTTATCTTCCATTGTACATACACTAGGATCCAACTTAAGGCTCTATGGAAGATGCCTTTTCTAATTTTAGAGTGTTTAACCTCATTCTAAAGCATATTATGTAAGTGCTGTATGATGAACATACATAGTCATTGATAAGCATTGTCTCCATGTTGGTAAGCATTTCCACATACAAGTCCTTCATGAGGAAGATATATAAGCAGGGTCTCACTCTGGATCTGTGTATGAGTAGTTCTTGGTAGCACACTCTATTCCACCCCTTCACAAAGGGCTTGTGCTCTATTGTTTTGGCAGGATATTGGTGGGACAAATGCAGATGGCGGAAAGACTGTAGCGACTTGAAAAACGCTGTTTGTCATCCAAGCCTGAATGGAGCTCCATGGGAGGCAGGCAGCGCCCATGTCACCACTCCCTGCTCCAGACTTGCAAAGGCCTGCCACGAGGCAGAGGCAGCAACTGAGCTCCTCCAGAAAAGGTCAGATATCTTTTGCAATAGCCAAAACTAATCAAGCTAAATATGCGACTCCTCACAACCCGCACATACAAGTTCAGTTTGCTCTCTCAGTCATTCTTACTGCTGAACTAAGTCATGGCAGAAGGCAGGGAAACTTCTTCAGAAGAATGATTTCGGTGTGCTTAAAAATTTGGTAAACTTAGAAATGTGTTTCATTCCTTTTTTTCTGTGGATACACAATGGTTTTTAGAAGAGAGTGTAATCTTTAAACAGCCTGTCTGATCCTGTGTCACTAATGACATCTTACTGAGCATCACCAATTGACAGCTGTTTGCTCCTAAATCCTTTTTTAGAGATTTCCTTTCTTAGCATTTCCTATTAGCACAGTTCTAGATCTCAGCGCAAGACTTGCATAAATAATACGTAAACTGGATGCAAAATGTGTTTTCCCTCCAGTACTCAAGATTGCCTATGAGCAAGGTTAGAGGACAAGATGACAAAGACGATAGTTTTCCTACACTCTGGCTGATGTTGCTCATACGAATGAAGCTGCTGTGCTCCCACTTTTTTCCACTTCCTGTTTATGTAACTTACACAATTTTGTGAGTGTCCTTCATCTTTCTGTCTTTTTTTCTGCTTATTACAGCAGGGCAGTCTTGTGAAAGCAAGAATATTTTCTCTCCAGCTTCTTTCCCCTTGCAGAACAAAGCATTCCTCCACTGTGGCTTTGCATTTCACAAAGAAGGCAAAATGATGTACAATGTCACTTGATCAGAAAAGGTGTTTGAGCTGAGTTTGCACAACAGCAGGTGATTACATCAAGTGCAAACTGCTGCATGATTAAACCCAGTATTTCTAAACAGATGCAGAGTTAGAAAGGGTAAGTTTTACTGGAAATTTTCCAGAAGAAAGTGTTTGATTTTGCAGCTTGTACTTTGATGTTTATTGAAAATGTCTCAATCAGAGCTGTAAGATTGGGGCAAATATATTCAAAGCCATTTGAATCTTTCAAGATCATGTCTTTTTTCCATTTCCAAACCCAATGGCTTCAAATCATCACATTCCACCACAGCTGAAGTGATTTATATGTCTTAGCAGCACTGCAAACTGCAGTCTTCTATCCTGGAACCCTCTCCACAAAGTATTAATGTTCCCCAATGATTTCAAATCACTTCACACACTGTAAAAAGGGCTAGGTGATTAACACTCTTAAAAACTCCTTATGCTTGGCAGAGATTTACATTTAAATCCTAAGCATGTAGAAAACCTGGCTGATACTAACTGAAAGATGTATTATTTTGTACCTTTGAACGTGAAAGGTATTTCCTAAGCTTTTTTGCTCTGCTAGTCAGCTAAATGTGTCAGAGTCTGTAAAATTACACTCTGCCTCTCAACTTCAGCAAGTTCTCATATAAAAAGCCAAGAAAACTGGTGGGATTTTTTGGCATAAAATGCAAACTCTGCCACTATTGCATCATATTTCCCTAAACGAAATACTGTTTCTCACTACCCTTTCTTGTCTCCTTTTTCTTCTCCATGGGCTGTACAGAATCTCCTGTTCAGCATTCAAGGATTAGAATAAATCTGCTGGATTTCTCCTTCCTCCTCCCTTTCCATGATCTGGTAAAATAAGGGGACACAGAACAAGTGCATGTGAGGTGGGATCAGTGGGTGTTGATGTGTTGGCTGGAAGCAGATGGACCTTCCAGATTTGTTGCCAATGGATACAAAAGTATTTGCACAGGTGGAGTAAGGAGTAAGAACAGTCCAGTGCGGCAATTCTCCTGTTTCTTTTTTTTTTTTTTTTTAAACGCAGTACAAGCTATCCTTTCACTCTCTGGAAAGAAAAGGGCAGGTCCTATTGCCTTCCCTAACCAGCTTTGAGCACACACAAAATCTGTCCCCTCTATCCTTGTGCACATAAATACAACCTTCACTCATGCTGGTTCTGTCTTGGAGATGGACTCCTTCAGTTGGTTCAAATTACTGTATCTTCCTTATATTCCTTTTTCTCTACCACACTTTTGTGTGTTAGCTCTTGCCTATTAGGCCTCCTGAGTGCCAAAATCTGTATGTTTGCCATATTTCATCAGACTGGAGCTAAATTCTGCTGTCTAATGTCTGCACATTGCCGCCACATCACTACAGTCAGTCCCGCTCAAGGCTGTAATGAAGGGCAGTATCAGCCACGTACAATACTTGTGGTGCAAAGAGCAAAGCTTCTAGATAAAAGGATTCCTGCCTGAGTACGTGGCTAGGGGATTTCAGCAACAACCCTGAGAGCAAACAAGCTTAACCACACAGTTCTTTTGTAGCACAGAGAATTACTGATGTGTTAGTAGGGAAAATCAAATGTCAGCTCCCCCAGAGCACTAAGTTTGTCCAAGCACCTTATTTTCTCTGCTAAGTTTGAACATTTTAAAAATTATTTATTTATTATATTTTCTTTCTTTTTCCTATAGGGAGAGGAAAAGTCTGCGAACTGAACCATACCTGCATGCGTATATCAAGACAGGCAATCTCACAGTCCTACAAGCAAAGAGTCTGTAGGATGAACTGAGCTATAACAACAGGAAGTCTACATTGGCCTGCTTTTGAAAAAAGTAGTCAGCTATGGGATCTGTGAAGATCTCACCTTGATGCCTCTGAGATTAAGGAAAGTTCAGGCTGTTGGTTTTATTTAACGGGAAGCTTTTAATCTTCATCTGTGTTTTGGCTGCACACACAGGAAATTTTGAAAATTAGATGGAAATGAAACATTAGCTGGTCTTCAAAGCTTGTCACTGTTATTTTTTGTGGCTGCTATTTTGCTACTATAGAAGCAATCAGAAACCCCTAGAATTACTGCATGGCCCTCCTCATTTCCTCTCAGCAAAGAATAAGTTACAAGTAGCCAAAAGTTAGGAAGTGCAATGTGCACATAGAGGGGGTCCGAGGGACACCGTGACAGGTGGGCTACCACCTTCCCCTGTTCCAGAGGAGCTAGCTTGGATTTAACTCTGATGGAGATCAGTTGTGTTGCCTGAGGGGAGCAGGATGACAGCAAGTGCACTGGAGAGCTTGGATAGCTGTTTCCTGGTGCTTTCTGTGACAGCTTGATGACTCGTTTTTCCTGTACGCAAGAGGAATGTTTTAGTATTTACTTACTTGGCAAGGTGAAATGACAATTAATTTGTCTTGGTTTTTGCAGTCTGATGCACAGAGTGTGATTAGTTGCAATGTGTGCACACATCACCTCCCAGCAGCATGAGCATGAATCTCAGCAGGAGCAGCTGCTTTCAGTGCCTCCTCAACCATGGAGGGAGGTGGTTGGATTTTCCCTTCCTTGGTTCCACACAAAGGTGGTTGTTTGTCTTTTATCTGAAGGTTTAGTGCAGGTATAGGTGTTTTGAAATCTCGTGGTTAACCATTCCCCAACTTCTGGGCTGGCCCTGTGCATTCTGATGAAGACCCAGTGGATGGAAGCTGGCAGTCTTAAGGGGCCAATTGCATTACAGATTGCCCAGGAACATCATCTTTGTCCTTCAGTCAGGGCAATACCTCCCATGAAGACAAATTTCAATCTAATTTTAACAATATTCTTTGAGTACAATGAGAAATAGTACTAAAAGTTTGTAATGACAGCAATATAAATCAGCACAGCAGTCAATGGGAACACCCCACAGTCCATTCATCCACACGCTTCCATTAACTGGTCTTCATTCTGTGACTTCATTTTTTCCCCTGTTTCACTGCAAAGGATTTACAGGTCTGGACATTAAATCTATCTGCCTTCTGTAACAGAGTAGTAAACAACACTGCAATCTAAATTTAAACTCAGTATCTGAGAGACTTACTCTTTCAGACTAGAGATAAGGCAATTTAGGGGAAAAAAAAAGCCAAGCTCTTCCAAGACTCTTCATCTCTTCTCATTGTTTCCAAAGAATAAATATCACCTTCAGAGTTTCTGCCCTTTTCATCATGTGCCTGGAACTATACTCCATAAATTTCATATGGATTCACTAGAATTACTAGAGCTTGTGGTTCCAACACCAGCTTTTCTTTTCTGTAATGCAGAGGCCTATACTACAGAAAAGAGAGAAGGAGCATAAATGATCTGTTCCAGAGCCCCTAGTCTTACTCAGAGATATCAAGGAATAATGGCAAATTAGAGAAAAAAAAGACATCTCAATTTTTTTTCTAGTTTCTCCTTTCTGGCTAGTAGTGGATTTTTTTCAGCTGGAAATTACATATATACTACAATTTCATTATAATCATTTACAGTGAGTTCATGCATGTTTCCTGGTGTGAAACTCTCTCATATCCAACACACTTTTCTTTTGGAAGTTGAAAAAATCTTCTTACAGGAAGAGAGACCTTTCAGCCTGTGACAGGAATGACGATGGCTGTGCCAAGTGGAGATGCTGATGGCATTTGTGTACCACCTTTGTGTTATTTATCTCTTTTACCCATCCTCATCCTGCCCAAGTCATCCCAAAGATTTCTTGTGGCAGAAGTGTACTGAATTGTTACCTAATGGAGTCTGCTCCTGAAAATCACAAACCTCAGATATTCAAAGCAGCAGCCAGGCCCAGAGTAACGAATACCCTCATATTAAGGGTATGTTTCTGCGGCAAAGTACATTGGGCGTTCCCTTATCTTCTCCTTTTTGAGTTTTCAGATTGCCATGCAAGCTTTTTTTCAACTGTTCACTGAAATTATCTGCAGCGGCCTCTTTCAGTTTAATGCAGTGCCCAGCAGCGGGGGCTTTGAGAGAAGTCTCAGTTTGCAACACCCACTGCCTGGATTGTGTCTCCATGCAAGCAGCGCAGGGGGACCCAAGAGGGAGGAGGTCAAGTCAAGCAGAAGTTCCGGTGTGAATAAGCACGGGGAAGATGGTGCTGGGAAAATCTCCTGGGATCTTGCCGTTCTGAGTGCTGGTGGTTGGCCATGCTGGGCCCCCTTCTGAGAAGCTGTCTCCAGCTTGCTGGTTTTGCCTTGTTCGAGGAAGTAAAGTTTTGTACATTATTTGTAAACAAGTGGAGCTGTGTCAAAAACAACCGCTTCTCTTATCATTACTCTTAACAGAAAATTACTACAGAACCTTGAATTTTGGCTAGGCATTGAGATTAAAACACAAAAAGAAGAGAAACACTGATTTAAATACACAAGGTTTGTCTGGTTCTCTTCAGGCATCCCGCAAAACTAATTTTCTTTTCTTCCTTACCCCCTGCCTGAGGTATCCATTGTCTATAATTCAGGATTCACTTGGGAATGTAATTTCAGGATTCACTTGGGACTGTAATTTCTTGTGGAAGCCATCCTTCCTTGTTATTTCTGATTATTTTTTTTCCCCCTTGGAACTTGCCACTTGCGGGAAATACTGATGATTTCTGAGTTTGATACGATGTAGGCCATAGCTGAAAATGAAAAAGGGAGAAAAAAATGTTGTCCTTGAACTGGGAATATGGCCTTTTCAGACAGCTTCATCTAACTAGAGCACTCTTGAATTACTGTATACATTTTTGTGTAATTTCAGGAGAGCATTCTGAGATCTTACTTTGTAAATGCATAATGCTGTTGCTTTTTCAGTGTAAGGCTTGACTTTAGCCATGGATTTCAAGGAATTTTACAAAGAACAGCCATATCATGGCCCTTATTCTAAGGAACATGAGATTTTAAACTAGACAGGATGATTTGCTCAACATCATATCATAAATGTGGGGAATTGCTGGGAAGAGAAGGCAGATCTCCTGTAAGGAAAGTCAATATTCACATAAAATATCCAGCAGTGCCCATCCCTGTATCTCAGCATGAACTGATGCTTTAATTGGCTATGTACACAATTTTGAGTCACTAATACACAGTCTATTGGAATTGAAGCTATTTCTGAGTGACCTCTCTCAAAGCTTGCAGTTTCATTTATTCATGGATTTTAGTACTGTGTTTACAGCACCCCATTTGTCTTGTTCTGTTGGCCTGTAAAAGAACAAAATGTACTATTCTTCAGATCTGAGTCTATACAAAGAATGATGCACTATTGGCAGATAAAACTGGGAAAATATGAAATAACTAAGCTGCCTTTGGCGATTCATGTTGGATTAGTAGAAAGAGAAAGGTCAAAGTACTGGCAAATTCCTTCTCTCATCTGGAGGGAAGTGAGCAGAAATCTCAGAGGCAGAACGCACATTCTTCGATGTGGAATTTTGACTGATAATATAAGAGACTGAGCTGAGAATGAGGGGGAGGAAAATCCAATTGATTTAAGTAAAATGTAAAATGTAACAGACATAGCTATAAGTAGGTTTTGTCTCTATTTAACAATAAAGACAAAGGTTTGAAAGTAAAGCGATTGGTTGAAAATTATTAATTTAAAGACAATTAGTTGGAAGAGATCTCTGAATGACATCATCAAGGCTAAGAAAACATTTTCTGAGTTTAGTATCTCTTTTTTTTACATTCTTTTCATACAGCTGCAAATGATATCCCTTCCTTTGCTACAACACATCTTGTTCAAAGCCATTTTTAAAAACCTCACAGTTAATGTTTTGGTGAACAGTAGAACTTGAAACCAGAACCAGAATTTCCCTGAAAACCCAGACAGTCTTGTTTGCTTTTTAAATGGGAAATGATGGATTTCATCCCAGCAAATGACTGGGATCCGGATCCTCAGTCCAGGCTTCAGAGGCCTCATGACATTTAGTACGCAAATTTTCTCTTCTTTCCTATGCAATCAGTTCATTATGAACTCCTCTCCTCCCCTCCTCTTTGCTTCCCTTCCCTCCCTTCCCCTCCCCTCCCCAATCACACAGTCCTAAGACCTCCAAGCTGCCTGGTGCAGACCAGTTCCTGTGGTCACAAGCAGGCTGAATGGAATGGGCTCCCCGTTGGCTCCAGGATCTTTGTAGGGCTGAAATATACTGCGGGCTCTTCTTTGGCATCCATACATTTATTATCAGGCACTGACTATTGCTGGATTTGACCTATATGCTGGAACACAGATTTTAGTGGATGCCAATAGCAGCGGAGTGATTCACTACCTGGCATTATTTGAGTGTACTAGTCAGCATCTCCCCTGAGTCTGGGGGGGAAAAACCCCAAAAGTTCACACAGACCTATAAGCTATTCTGTGACAGATTTAAAGCCTGGAACATGTCTTTCCGTAAAATATACTTACCCTTCACTATACTTAGGCATGTTCTCAGATCAATCATTTGGGATTAGCTCTTGAAATAAAATTAAAGTTGCAGCAGCAGCCACAACAGGGTTGTTACCAGCGGGACCCAGACTGAGTGCATGCTGAGGGTAACAGCTGGTGCACAGAAATGAATAACCAGGCATTGTCCCTGCACCTGGCCGGTACCAGCTCCCACAGACGGAGATGATAAACAGGGCAACCGTGGAGACGATTGGTGTATTTTTCTGGAGAGGAATGAATTAAATGATAATTGTGGCAAAGTGTATGATGTGCAGGAATTATGTATAAATGAGATGTGATGAACAAGATCTTCCACTTTCCCCCATCAATGAAAGCTTTTTAGCTCTCTTGTCTTAGGGACAGAAAGACATTGGGGAGAGGGTCCTTTCACAAAATGGAAAAGAGGGGAACCGCCAGACCAGGAATGCAAATCAGCCTTCCGGCACACTGGACAAGACTCTAATCCTCATTATTCTTTGTGGGTGCAGTGGAGGTTTCGATTGTTGCTTTTGTTAGCTAAATGCAACTGAGACATGACTTGTACAGGAGGCCCATCTGTTTATAAGAATGAGGATGGTGGGAGAACAGCAAGCGCCGAGCTCAGCCTGCCCTGGTGCTTGCAGTGGGGCGGGCAGACACAACTGCTACACACATCGGCGATGTTTTCAGACATGGAATGTGGAACAGCTGACTGTTATCACCACGAAGGGCTTTACCTGGTGACTGGGAAGGGACAGGTAAGCCTGCTGCACTGGCTGTGCTTAGGAGGCTGGAGAAAGAAACCTTGTCCCTGTGCTGCAGCTGCCCTGGTCCCATCACCAAGAAATAAGGTCTGGGTCGGCGGGACTGAGTTTCAGCACAAGGAGAACATCATGCTCAGGCTTTGCTTTGGAATCAGGGCCTTCACCTTTGATCATGAGTGCTCAAACTCCCTTGAGTTCACAGGACTGCATACAGCACCACTTTCCCTAATTTCACGTACAGCTCTGCAGTGCTTTGCAGCTTCCCTACCACAGATGTCTAAGCCAATGTTCCCATTCAATTGAGTAGCAGCAATCAGTAATAGCAGAACCCATCTCCTGAGATCTCATTATAAATCCCCAAACCCATGCATTTACACATAATTAGTGATAGCAAGAGAGACTAATCCCCTGCCTGTTGCTCATCCCAGGGACAATAAATGTTTCCCCACTGGATTTTTGGAAACTCAATTGAGTTTTTCAAAAGTAAACACCACAAAAGTGAAATAATGACTTTCCCATCCCTTCTTCTTCAACAACTGTTGCTATATCACCTTCCTACAGTTGCAGAGAAAACTTGCCCATGCATGGCTTGGAGCCTTTGCAGAAAATAGCATCCATTATTCAAAGAATGAGTAACAGCTGACACATTATATGCTGTGTTTCCTTTTATTTTTCTTAAGAAATGGCAGGAAGAAATGCTAAGTAACTTCTTCGTAGTAAACGCTCATGGAGAACTGGAAAAATTTCCAGGTTATGGATAACTTTATGTTTTGCAAAGTCCGAAAAATCAGGTGTTTTTCACAGACACACGATATTCCCATGGAAAATTTGTACCCTGCCTGTAATCTCAGCAATAACTATGTGAAATTGATATATTTTTCTTCAGCTTCATTATCTACCAACTTCTAAGCAGCAGCAGTGAAGGTGAGAAATTCCACCAATTTTCCCTCAGTAATTGCAAAAGCTATGAATGTGCTGCTCTGGAAGCAAAGCTCCCAAGACTTGAAAAACACTTGGGGCTTCACAATAGTCTGCATTCAGTCAGTTGTCACAAATTACTTCTGAGCTGAGAAGCTCACATTTTCCCTGACAAACTTCACTGGCCAACTGCAACACTGTCTGCCACTATTCCACACTAGGGACAGAGAAAGATGCTTCAGGAAACACAGTTTTATTGTCTTAAAACTTGGAAGGCTTCACATAACACTACTTAGGAAAAATGGTAAGTGACATTTAGGACCAAAACTACTTACAGAGACTGGGTTGAAAAACCAAACTCGCTTGTTTTTGCAGTTTGGGCCAAATCCATTGAGGAGAGGGGTGCTGCAGCACAGATACTTCCAGGCACTCAGTGAGGAGCTTTACTAACAGGAGATGAGAGGTGAAAGTGGCACCAGAGGAAAGATGGGGGCCACAGAGTGAGAGGATGAGGGACTAATTTCTCTTCAGAGTGAGTGTTTGTGAACAAGTAACTGGAGCCCAGGTGTGAGTTTTTAGTCATCTTAAGCAGCTGGGTGAGCAGTAATCGGTTATCTGGAGAGTTGAGGGTAATAGCTAGCAATAAATCAACCAAAGTACTCTATTTTATCTCCCACAAAGGATGTTTTACTTTTATTTCTTTGTTATAGGTAGTTCTATTTGATCAGCTTGAACCTGGACACGCATGAACATTTGTTGTGCAGGACTGCAGAGGTCTGAATTTGAGTTTTCACTATTTTAATCTAATTATTTTTTTTAAACTCATGCTTATATAAAAGCACCTACATAGAAAGTTTAGAACACAGATTTTTGGATAAAATATTTCTGAGAGGAAGATTCTAAAATTATTCACAACATCTGCCTATTAGCTCTCTCTCACACTTTTTGACAGCCATGGAGTGGAATATGCGTCTCTCTGTCAGCAATTTAAGAAAAATGGCACTAATTTATTTTCTCCCATTTCTTGTCAATTGACCCTGATTTCAAGTATCTAGTTTGTATCTATTGAGAAAGTCTTGTTTGTTCCTATACCACCATGCTGATTAGGTGCAGTAATTTATTTCTGTTATTGATGTTTTCAAGCTCATTTTTTAACCTCAAAGGAGATTACACCAAGAATGAAATACTGGCCAATACCTGTAAACCTAAAATATATTGCTTAGGGGAAATTTTCTTTTCTGTAGAAAACAGACTTTGTACATTTTCTCAGCCTCTTGATTTTTTCTATATGCAGCTCTTTTGAAGTATACAAATATGATGCTGTTTACACTACTGCAGCTGGGTCTTAAGGTGTCTTTTATGTTCTAAATCAAAATTCAGTGAGATTTAACAATTTGTGAACAGCTGCAAATCAGGTATGCTAAGGTCAGCTTTCTGGGACTGTAGCTAGGTCTTTGTATAGAGAAAGATTAAAAATATGAAAAATGAGAAACAGGAATAAAATGTAGTGAAAGGTGGCATGTTTTGCTAATACCTTCCTTGTTTACTTACTAAAGGAGATCATATCTATTCTGATAAAAGAATTTCTGAGGAAGTATGGTAAATGGAAAACATCTGAGCATGAACAGAAGTCTGGTTAAGTTTTCCAAACTTTGCGTGAATGATATAACAAATTACCTGATTTTTAAACTAACTCAGTGAACTGGTCACAACTACTCTGTGTACTACATATAGAAAAAAAAATTGGATACCTATTTTTGAGTTACAAAAAACAAGGCTTCTGCAAAGGATTGGATTGTGGAGATATAATTTGCTCATAATTTGCAGCACAGGTTGGTGTTAACTTGCTGCACTTGCCAGAAGGATGCATCTCCAGGACAAGTCCTGGCTGATGATGTGCAGAAAGGACTGGCAGACCCAAGCAAAGCCACCTCACTTCCATGGGACAGGGAAAGGGGATGGCCTCTGTGGAGAGGCTGGTGGAGATCCCTTATGTGTAGGGATCCTCATTACCCCACAACCAACCATGGGTCTAAACAGGACATGTTCCAGGGGGGCCATGCCAATCTCATTCCCCTGCCAGACCAGGTGAGGGAAATCAGGCAACATCCATGGTAGCATCAGTATTTGCCAACTTGTGGAAGAATTTTTTCACCCCCAGAACATTTCAGGAGATCTCTGTGACTACTGAAACTGCCATGAATTACTTGATCTCTGCACTTGATGTCTGTGATCTCACTCTGAGAAGGTCTTCCCTACACACAGCACAAGCCTTGCAAGAGCGTAAAGGCTGACTGAACAGCACCACGATTTGACCTTCCAAAACAGGAAACTTAAATTTTGAAACACTGATGTTTGAGATATTACACTCCTCTATCCAGACATGGAAGTTACTCCTCCAGCTCTTCTGATTCACAGTGAGGGGCTGCTGTCTTGGCTGAAACGGAACCATTTAGTCTGACACTCCACGCCTACTCTGGACATGTGAATCAGGCCCATATTTCACATACATGCAGTTTTCACTGTTTTATAGGAACTTGAAGACTTGAAAAGTTTTCCTTGATGGTCTGACCCCTTGTTAGAGCAGACAAGCACCTATATGTGCCTGTGAAATAGTGGAAAGGATCTTTTTTTTGTTTTCTTTGTAAATCTACAGAAGTAGGGGTAAAATTTGCTCTTGTCAAAACGGATTGAAGTCCTGCAACTGAGGTGGCTGGAATCAGGATTTGCCCAGACTTGTGGCCTTAGAAACTGGCCACGCTTTCTCCATTCCTCTGGTTTCTAGATAGAAATGCAATTTAGAAGCTTCAAAACTGTGAACTAAGGTAGGCAGGACATTTAGCTATGGGAATGCAAGACACTGAAAAGCACATAATTTCAGAACATTTCCACCAACACAAGGAACCGTTTTAAAATATCTCTGAAATATGACGTCTGCAGGCAAAGAAACTAGGCTATTTGACTCAAAACTTCTTGTGATAGCTGCTTCAAGAGTATTTGAAAATACAGCAGCTAATTTACTTGGGAAACTAAGGCCCTGGCTACAGGCACAAGATGATCCAGAATGTATATAATTTCTAAAAGGAAAATATTTGGGAACTGTTCCAGCCAAACAGTTTGCCCAGTTACTTCAGACAAAATTGTGACTTACAAAATGTGGCACTTTCCTATCAGAGAGACCTCACTCATTTTGACCCATCCACTTTGACGTGATCTCTAGAGCCCAAACAACTCAGGCATGGTCTTGTCCTCCCAGCCACAGACCAGTAACCATAACTGCTCAATTTCTTGCATGCCTGTGTATTTCTTCCATAAGGAAGTCATAGAAACCTAATCTCCAGGATCTGGATGAGAAGGAAAAAAAAGTTAATTTATGTGCAAGGAAAAGCTTGCCAAGCTCAGAATAACGGCTCATCCTGGGAGTTGGTGTAATGTTCTTATGATAGGCTGCAATTTTTTATTCCCAAGTTGGATAAGATGGTAAGTACCAATGTGAGCATACAGGCAGGTGACACCTATGAGCAGTGAGCTGCTGTTCGTCAGCCAGGAAAAGGCATGTCACGAGTGCTGCTGTTTTGCAGCTGACGGGCAGCATCTCGCGTCCCTGGGTGCAGGAACCCCTTGACTATTAGTTACCAGTTTTCCGCAGTGCCTTCCACCGAGCCCGGACTCCTGGACAGGATGAGGCTGCTGCCCCTCGACAACGCCTCTGTCGAGGTACGGTGCTTCCAGCTGTGCCCCAGGGGAGCGCAGCAGTTTGAGTCTTCCTACAACTCATGTCCTGAAGGTTCGCCCCCGCTGTCCGTCACCCACGGAGCTAGCCCTACCAGGAACCACAGGAGCTGAGAAATCCAAAGTCAGGGCGCTGCTGCTGCAAGGCTTTGTGCTCCTTAACCTCCCCCCCCCACCCCTTCACGAGACGGCTTTGTTTCGGTTTCCTTCCACCCCCTTTTTATTCCTGCACGTTCAGGTGACATTATCCAACTGTTGCCCGCTGTTCGGGCATTCAAAGCGCCCGGGACGCCGCGGCGGGAGCGCGGCCCCCAGCGCACGGCCGAGGCCGAGGCTGCGGCGAGAAGCGCTCACGGAGACCCCCGCCCTTGCTCGCCCGTCACCCCGCTCCGGCTGCGGCGGCACCGGCTGCGGCTCCGATTCCCGCTCCGGCTCCCGGCAGCAGAACGCGACCACCCCCTCCGGGCAGGCGCGACCGCCACCCGCCCCTGCCGGCTGGAGCGGGGCTTTCCCTCTCCCGATAAGCCCCTCCCGCCGCCCCCGCCTGGCTCAGCCCCAGCCCCCCCTCCCAGCGCACGCCGCTTCCCGCTGCCGCCCGCGCCTGCTCCGGGAGGAAGAGGGGCGGCGGTGGCGGGCGGCCGAGAGGGACACGCCTTTCACCCTCCCCGGCCC
>VWPU01020367.1:0-23622 GCA_013398955.1 Callaeas wilsoni
CGGCGCTACCCAGCAGCACGGGGCCCTGCTCGGAGCCTGGCTGTGCAAAGGCACAACCGCAGCAACGTGCAGAGCTTCACTGAACTTCTGCCTCGGCGAGGAGAGTGGGAAACCGACCCTCGCCCTTCCGGTTAAACCTTGTAACTGCACCTGGAGATTAACTCTTTTACTTATTAGAACCATGTGCAGAAATAAGGATTTGTAGAATTGAGCCTGACAGGTAGTACAGGCAAAGATTTATGACAAAAATCACGGAAATTGTGTTGTCTTATTGATTTTAGACAGCCTTCTAAGTGCAGTTTTAAAACCTCCTTTTAATGCCTGTGAGTATACATGCTCCAAACTACTCTTGGATGTTTCTTTCAAAGACATTCTGTCTTGGGGGGGAAAAAAAAGGGTAGGGGAAAAAAAAAAGAAAAAATATATAGATAACAACAGTGTGTACGTGTAGTAAGGAAAAGATGAACTTTGAGAACATTCAGCTAACAGAAATAAAACTGTAAACAGGTTTCTTTGCTAATGCAACAGCTGATCACTAATATCAGCTTAAATACTAAGTTACAGACTGCAAACAGTGAAACTGGAAGTTGATCACGTGCTACAGATAGAATTTTATTGTGCCAACATCAATATGACAAATAGGAATAACACCTGAGAATAAGGTTTTGTGGGCTCTTCATGAGATAGAAATGGGGAATAGAGAAGAGTATATGCATTTAGGGCCCAATCCAGTAGTCAGTGAAGTTAAACAGTGGATGTTTCTGTTACTGAGCAAACTCATGCCAGCATCAGGACTTGTGCCAGAGCAAAAATAACCCAGAGCAGTACCATATATTGTCACTGCTTGTTTCTGTGGAACCAGTTGTGTGCAGTTTCTGAGCAGCTACTTGGAAATCAAAGATCAATCTAGAATTAATGCTATATTTTATAAGAAATATTTCTCCCTATGCCTTTATCAGAAATCTGATGTTCATCATCTTTGAGCAAGTTAAATATATCATAAAATAAAGTAGGGATGGCTGACTTTACATGATGACTTTCATCCTGGAGGACTTTGAAGTTGTCAACAAACTGATTATTAAATATCTGTCTGGCTATCAGCCATTGCTGATATACAAGGCCAAGGCCAAGGCCAGGATCCTTTGGGTTTAAAGGTGAAATGTTTCCTGAAGTGCTACATAATAAGCAGCTGAGGGCACAATATGTAAAATATCCTGCAGAAATCAAACCTCATGCTGATCTTAAGCAGGCAGGTTTATTAACTGGAGTTTAACCAGATTAGCAAGACTAATATCACTTCAGCAAAGAAACATGGTACAATTACAGATTGAGGCAAAATGGTTACAGGCTATGCTAAAACCTCAGTGTGTTCAACATACATATTTCAAATCCAGTTATAGAAGGACCTGAGCTACGTCCTGAAGTGAATTTTTGTAGGGTGTTTGGGCCAGCAGTCCTCAATGTGATTGTAGTCAACTGAAGTCTGTAAAACTTGTTAAATTTATGTATTTTCACAAGTGAAATAACTTGGAATTCTGCATTTCCAGATATGTTATGAGTATATTCAGAAATCACAACCTTTTACCATTCTTCTACTACCTTACTTTTTCATACATGTCTCAAAGGGGAAAAAATGTCTCAGAGTGTGGTAGGCACTGGGCTCTACAGACAGGAATACACTACAAGGCAAAAAGATAACTTGAGCTACTTTTAATCATGAGCTTTCATAGAAGACACAATCGACTTTGACCTTGTTGCACATTTCTATACATTCCGAGTGCATTAACAAGGGCAAATGGCAAGTCCCTGTCCCGATGGTAAACTGCTGCTCTTACACAGCTCTGGCATTAAGCAATCACAAATTACTTTAGCAGCATTAACTAAATGTCACTCAACCACTCGGGTAAGCCTAATTATCCACTTACAGCCATTGTCTTCATTGGCACGTGGGAAAACAGCAGGATCCTGAGAGATTAGGATTGACCAACAAAACCATATCCACATCAGTGGCAAGGATCACACATGGTGTACTGGTAATCATCAGAGTGTATCTTCTGTAGCAGGAGAGAAGAAACAAAAGCAATTATAAAAGAGAAGATAGTTCTGAATTCTTGGTCAGAAATCACCTTTTTTTTTTTGTTTGCTTCTCTGTATTGATTCTTTAGAATGCACAACACAAATAACTAAAAATAGTTACTTTCTGTTTTGAGAAACAGCCAAAAGCTGCAAAGAGCTATTGCAGAGACATGCCAGTTGGCCATTTACAAAGCCTAATGCCATGTGTTTTCCTCTGTTTCTGGACTCAGATCTCTAGCAACAAAAAGCAGTTCCTGATTTATGAAAGAGCTGTATGTAATACCCTGGAGGCTACTTTATCTCAGCTGCTGTAAATTGGATCTCGATGAGATGAGATGAGATGAGATGAGATGAGATGAGATGAGATGAGATGAGATGAGATGCAAGTGAGGCAGGAGTACAAACTTATGCAATCTGTGGCCATGGCGCTATTCCGTGCAGCCTGGAACAGCACTATGTGTATTCCTTTCTGTTTTGAAAGGAAAAATCTTTATTTGCTGTATTCTTAGAAAAAGCAGATCTGCTTCCTTTATGCTGGCTTACCTTATGACATTCTACCACTTTCCTCTAGGCAATGTTATCCAGTAGTGAGCAATTTCATCAAGCTGCAGGATTTACGTACTGAACTAAGATACAGTATACACCTATGTAAACGCTAAACTCTTATGAAATTAGAAAAACAAAGTGACAAGGGGAAATGTCAGACAAACAATCTGAATATGAGATAAAGATCAAAGGAACATGACCTAAAGCTTTGGCATCAAATCTATTTTTCCTCTCTGTTTAGGGTATAGAATGTTTCTGAATTTTGTATGCTCCTGTCATTCCTCAATCAGTTGGTTAAATGAAGGCAGCAAATATGCTAGGTACTCCTCTGGGATACATTCCTAATTTGTTGTCCATTCTGCTCATTAAAACTCTTAAAACTCAATTCCAAGAGAAAATAGGCCCCTGTTTAAAATTAAAACTCTTAAGTATATCCCTGGACATAAAAAGATGCTAACTTGTTTCACTGATTGGGATCAGCAAATGAAAAGAGGAAAATATTGCCCAACCTGTACAAGAAGTCATCCAGATGGGAGACAGTTTTCTCACCGTGGTGACAATAGATGCCCAGTGGCTGGGGACTTTCCAGAGGTAACTTCCTCCTGCCATGCCCTCTGCCCAACTCTGTCTCAGCTTTATGGACCTGAGAATTACTGCAAGTGTAATAAATTTTCAGCCATAAATTACCCATTTCTCTCATGCTCAAAATTTCCTGTTCCCACCAAAATTCTTATTACTTGAATATTGCTGTGCCTCTAGCACTAGTGAACATGGAAAGAGACAAGTTATTTAATTTTAATGGAATATTTCATAAAGGAACTGCTCTTTAAAGCCTATTCTGCTGGCTCAGAAGGCAGGTTTCTCCCAGTACCCTGTCTTTTATCAATGTCTTACCAAGGAAAGGGGACTGCAAAGAAAAAAAATTTAAACTTTTTTTTGAACTGTTGAAATGACTACCCAAATTGGGAATTTAAGCTAGACCACTCCAGAGTAGTTCTCATCTTAGAGCATTTGTTTGGAAAACAAATTGTAGTTTTAGACTGAAGTCCTAAACATGCAGAGGTAAAATACCTGGGGAAAGTTGCTGGTGGCAATTCAGCATCTCAGCAGAATTCCATAGCATTTGCCCAGAATTCACTTGCCACATGTATGCATTTCTGGAGAAGATAAAGCAGTGCTGCATCAGAACACCAAAGCTGGGGCCACGCTGGTCCTTGTGGAAACTCCCACCCAAAACCAGCAGTGTAACCCAGGGGTGGATTTGCCCTCCTATTTCTGAAAAGAGAAGTCTGCCAAGGACGGTAAGGCCTAAGAGGCACACACTGCTGGCAGGCTCTCAAGTGTCAAAATAGAACCGGCGCTGCCAGCCGCATAGATCCTGTGCTTCGCAGGCAACACACAGACAAGAAAAACAATCAGGTTGTCTGGTGGAAAAAGCGGCTTCCCAGGATCACTCTGACCGTGGTGTGATAGTGATCAATCCACATTGGCAAGTACCATCTTTCCACGTGTGTTTTGCCTCCCGCAGGCTTGCCTGCAGAGAGCAGCTCGGGCAGGCTGATGCATGCTTGTTATTGCCGGCGTAAATATCTCTGCCTTGTGTTATTGTGGCACAAAGCAGCTGGACCATTTGAAAATCATTTAAAAAGCACTATAAAATTAGGGCTCCAGTGCTCTTATTTTATGGCTTTCACGAGCAGCCATTGCCTAGAGAGAAATTATCCTCTTTATTTTCAAGGCTAAAGGTTCTTTTAACATTCATCAAAATCAAAGTGCACCCTTGGTAACACATTGAGCTGTTACTTATTTAGTACAGACTCTTTACCTTCTGCATAATATCACATTTGAGATCTCAGTTCTTCATATACACCTCATTTCATTGTGTCTGCTGTTGTTTTCACCAAGTGAATTTGCATAGTTTCAAGAGAGGCAGGATGATGCCCTGAAACATATTCTTTCCATAATTCCCTTTTTTTTTTTTTTCCAAATTTTTAGAACAATAGCCTGGAGTGTTTTTGTTTCTGATCCTTCTACAAAAATGGCCAATTACCTCTTTGGCAATGGATTTGCACAGACCAATTAAGCACTGTAAGTGAAAGATTTTCAAGGGCAGAAATAATACTTAGGTGCATAACCTCACAGACTCTCTTTGAAACATCTCTTCCCCGTGTATATAAAAAAATGAAAACTGTCTTTGATAATTTTCTTTTTTTTCCATTCTTGTTTTCACAGACAGCTTCTTTACCAAACTGAGGAAAACGGTGAGTGAACCAAAGCAGCATGACAAAATGCAAAGAGTACAAAGGGAAAGCCATTCTTTTTAGAATAAAAAAGAAGCACGGCTGTATCAACCATACTTGCAGCTCAGATCTGAAGGGCTTAGGAAGAGACACTGCATGAAAGCATCCATCAACCACAAAGGTGTCAAGTGGGGAATGGTAAGGCCCTGCACATGTTCTTTGCTGCAGCTCAAGAAAACCACTGTGTGCCCCTCTGTTGTTTAACCTTCCTTACGTTTCTGTAAGAGACTGGTCACCTTATTATCCAGACATCAAATACAGACTGAAGATAAACATTTACAAAGTCATAACCTTAGCTCTGTTCTCATGGTTCCCTCTTTGGCCAGGATTTTGTCTTTATGTTCTCTGGGGACAGCAGGCTCATTCCTGTGCCAAAAGGCAGCATGCTTTCAGATCCCTGCAAGGGGGGTGGTTGGTGCTGATAGATCCTGCTGTGAAAGCATGTGTAGTCACATAGAGCAGCTGTAAAGTCAAGATGCACCATCCTGCCTGGAAGAGACGTAACCAGGGAGCTTCATCACCATACCAGCATCTCTGAGAACAGAGGGAGTTTGAGGTTTTAATGACAGACATTTTGCCTGTCCTCACCCAGTCTATGGTCCATCAAGGGAATGGTTAAGCTAATAGAGGGACGAGATGAAGTTACTTGGTAATCACTGTTGTTTATGACCCTAGAAAGGCAGAAAATGGGACAGGCGTGACAGACATCTTCACGGATGAAGGAGGTGAGACAGAAGTTTAGTAAGTCAGGATAAGAAAAGCACCTCAGCTCTGTGACACATTTTTCTGTTCCAATAGTCAGCAACCACCTTCCTGTGCCTGACAGTCTCAGAAATAAAGAGAAGGGCCCAATTAGGCTCACCTAGCTATGGGTCACTGCATTTCAGATCAGATTAGATCTTTTGGGTTAAGACCAATCCATCCAATCTCAGGCCTTACTTGTGGCAACAGTGAAATATGGCAGGAGAAGAGCAGAGATCAGTGTTGCCCTCTCAAGGTCTGATCCAGCACCACAAGTGTGATTGTGTCACCTGTGCAGGGGGTTCCTCCCGTTGGAGCTGACATGCACATGTGCTTGTTCCCTCTCAGGCATATACACCTTGCTCAATAGAACAAAAATTTAAAATTCAGATATATATCCTAGTAGAATAGAAATAGAAAATGCCTTCTACCTAGTGGTTTCAAATTCCTGGACAGTCTGAATTTGCCTTTGCTTTGTGGACAAACTACCTGTGGTGAATGGGTTCTCAATATTGTCTTCACTAAAAAAGATAGCAAATTGACATTTGCAGTTAATGCTTCAGTGCAGGAAGGGGAGGATTTTCCTTTCAAGCACCGAAGGGGAACAGGTGTCGAGAGGGTGTTGGTTCCCCCATACACACATATCTACGAACCCCCTAATGTCTAAAGACTTGCTCACCTCAGTCCAGAGCAGGATTAACCATACCTTGGAGCTGTTTTGACTTAGATGATCAGTTGCTGAAAGCCTGGCAAAAGGACCCAGGTTGTAGAATGTCCTGCAGGAGGCAGATTCAAAGTAGTTTTGTGCTCAGTTAAACCTATTAATTTCCAGGAAGGCTTAATCTACTTTTAAATAGCAGGTGGGACCCCATAACACAGAGGTGGGCAGCCAAAGGGCAAAAGAAAGGTCCTGGATGCTGGCAGTGTTCTCGTGGTGTTGCCAGCAGCTGCAGACTTTCCATCATTTGCTTTCCTCACAAAATGAAGCTGCTAACTGCAGAACCAAGCTGGGACCAAAGTAATTTTACCAAAAGAAGCAATACAAGAAAGAATACCTTAAAAATCCAAGTAGGATCAGAATCCAGAGGGGAAAGGTATGAGGGCATTGGGGTCTGTGTTAGCATCATCTCATGGGGCAAGGGTGTTCCTGCCCAGGTGATGGGCACCCATATCCTCAGTTCTTTTCCCTCATCATCACAACAGTTGAAAGTTGCTTTTAATTTTGCTTTCGCTTCTTCACTTTTGATGCCTTGTCATTCTCCTCCATGTTGCCACTGTGAAATGAATCTTAGTTCATAGTTACAAATGTACTGCCAGCCTGGGAGGCAGATTCTGGATGTTTGGTGCCCATGTTATAGAATTCAGTATTTAGTAATGAGTAGTGTGGACACTGCATTCATAAGACAGGTGGAAAAAGTGCCAATGCAGGTTGGACCTGAAGAGCTGGCTAGTTATTCATTCTCCATCAGCCCAGAGCAGAGTCTAGAGGAAGCCAGCATAAGAAACAGGACAGCTGTGTATCTTCCAGCTTTTGGCTTTCAACAGATTGGCTACTTCTTAAACCTCTTAATACTTTTAATTACTGCAGACTGAACAGAAGAACTGGTCTTAGCACAAAAATCCCTGTTGTCCTCAGGCCCTCAACCAGCACCTTGCCTCCATCAGCTCCAAGGAGGTTAGTTCAGGCTGTGGGAGAAGAAAAGTAGGAGTGAAGGCTGAGTGAGAAAGAAAGGTGAATGGATAGCTGAGGAGCAGGCTGGATGGTTAGGAGGAAGGCTAGATGGGTGAGGAGCAAGCCGGATGGTGAGAAGGAAGGCTGGATGGGTGAGGAGGAAGGCTGGATGGGTGAGGAGCAGGCTGGATCGATGGGGAGGAAGGCTGGATGGATGAGGAGCAGGCTAGTGCTGGAGGAGGCTCTGGGGAGGCCGCTGCCACAGTGCAGCACAGCTGCCATGACCATGAGCTTTGTCCTCTCACCAGATGAACTGCAAAGGCTACTGATGAATGTCCTCGATGCCTCAGTGAGGGAAGGCCAGGTCAGGCCAGGCCAGGCCATGTTGGGGAGCAGTGGTGTGGCAAGGCCAGGACCAGGGCCGGGACCCATCGGGTCTGTGCAGTGCTGCCATAACTTTTACCAGTTGATGAACTCCTGGTAATTGCCATCGACACACAATAATCTTTGTGAGTTTTCCGCAGCTTTCTTTTATCTGATACAAGAATGCAGGGGAACCACCACACTGGCTGCTGAGGAAGAATGCCTTTGGATAACTTAAAGCCCGCAGCCAGTCTGGTTGTGCTTTCCAAACCAATTTCTGTTCTTGTAGAGGGTTGATTTCCTTTAAGAAATGTATTTGAAGTGAAAGCAGCTGGGGAGAGAGCATGAACAGCACAGACTCCTCCATCCCAGCCCTCTTCCAAAGCCCCAGCAGCTCCTGTGACACCCATTGCACTGAAGGGTCCGTTTTCCCAGGAGAACGAGCAGGAGGGACACTGATTTGCCCAGCCCTGCAACCCAGTGCAACAGCCTGTCAACACCCAGGCATGCCCTCCTGCCCAGCCGCTGTCCCCCATGTCTCCCGCTGTTCCCAAAAGCCAGAGCAGTGGATGTGTCCTCTAGCTTGGCTCTTTTTCTACTATGGCTGGAAGAAGAGAGAATGGGAAGAGAACAATATTTGGGAGAAGACAGTATAAAAGACTAAAATGATCACCCCGCTTTTTACTTTAGGTGAGTGCATTATGTCTTGGGCTGGTTTGTACAACAGATTTTGCCAGCAGAACAAAACCAGGCCAAACTGCACGGCGTACAGGAAAAAATGAGCACTATCACAGGCTTTTCTTATACAGGAAACCTGCATGGGAAAGGATACGGTGTAGATCTTTTGATGTATACACCCAGATCAATATCAATCTAATTAATTCCGTGCATTTCACATTTTTCTTCCCTCCAACGTGCACAGTTCCTTGTAAGTGCTTCCTGCAAATGCCGGTCAGGAGTGTATTCCGCCTGCGAGGCCCATGGCTGTTTATGTTTAAATCCCCCAACATTGTTTTTTCCTGCCATCTTGTGGCAGCAGGAAAAATCACAGCGTTTCACTAGCAGCAGCGCTGCCCGCTGGCCTAAGACAAGGGTTGTTAGTAAAACGGTCTAATCTATAATTATATTAGTTGGTATCATTGCAAAAAATTACAGCCCCTCTTGCGTATTTAAAAGCTTGACTAATTCTTCCAGCTCTACTAGTTGATCTTGTTGCAGGGGCTCTTTGGTTATCCCAGAGCAGAGGGTCTGTTTTGTAGACCTTGTGTTTCCCGAAGGTCCCCAGCTGCTGTCTATAAAGAGCAAAGGAGAGTTGCTTAACAGGTGAGACTTTATCATGTTATGACAAGACTTCATCAAGTGAAGCCTAAATATTTTGAAAAGGTTCCTTTTTGCCAGTGTTGCTCTCAGGTCTTCATAGCTCCTTAACAAAGCCATCTTTGTTTCCAATCAAACCATAGGAAGATTTTGTCTGATAGGCATGTAAAGCTTTTCCTTTTACTGCAACAACTGTTTCTATCTGGTCTCTCAATGTAAACCCCACAAAATTTGCCCAAATGCCCTGCACTGTTTGCTTAATTCTAAACCAAAACATTTTCCTTTTTTTGTTAAAAATGCATATAAGATTTATATGACTGAATTGAGGTTCCTGGTTTTTCCCCCTTTTCCTGCAATCACACAGAGGATTTTTGAAAATGAATACTTCTGATCCCAGCTCTCCTGCCACAATACCTCTTCCCACATAGCTGAGGTAAAAATATGAAAATTATGTATGATGATTTAAAAAAGAAATTAAAAATTGCCAGTATTTTCCCTTAAAGTAAATGCAAAGTTCAGAGCCGGTAAGAAAAACTAGTCACTGCTCACTATGAAAATTTCCAGCCTGCAAAGAGAGTGTAAATAAAAGCTCTTCAAAGCTTTGTTCATTTTCACTAGCACCTGCAAAAACGACTGCTTGGGATGCCAGGCATTGGAGAGAAAGGATGTTAGTGCTATTTATAGCTCACAGGTGGCTCTCATTGCCATTGTACCTGAGAATCTCGCAGTCCTTAATGCATAGCTGCTCACAGCAACTTTCTCAAGCAGAGGACAGCCTTCCCCAGGCTGCGCTGGAGGCACGGAGCTTTGCTTTGGGAAAATGGACCGTTATGTTCGTGGTGTGTTCCCAAACTGTCTGTTGTAAGCCACCTGCAGCAGGCACAACCTCCAGCAAGGACACACTCCTTCCTTTTACCTGTGCTCAACTCTCCCTCTTGGGAGCCCTGAGGCTGCTGCTTTGCTGGAGGCTCTGCCCTCCATCACCCTACCTACCAGCCTTGGCCTGCATCTACAGTCCACACCAAGCCACAGCACGAAACACAATCAGAAAAACAACAGCATAAAACCTGGCAAGGTAAAGTGAAAATACCCCCAAAAACTTGCTGGCACAAAACAACCCTTGCTTCTGCCCTGCCTGACCAACTGCAAGGCTTGCATATTCTCAGTCCCAGGAGTGGGGCAGCACCATGCTGCCTGCTTCTCACAGAGGTACTACAGCAGGGCCAGGCAGGAAAACTCCATCCCAGTGACCCTGGGACTGGGCATTCCATAATGCAGCAGCACAGCCCCCTGCCTGTGACCCCTCATCCCTCGCAGCCCAGAGAGGCCTCTGCACACGCTGCTTTGCCCACAGCCCTGATGAGGCAGTTCCTACTTCACTCTCATTTACCTGGCACCCTGATACCAGGGAGGTGCAACAAGAAAACCACTCACAGTTTTATTTCTTCAAATTTAAGGTACGAAATTGGGAGAAAATACTCATCAGATCCATAATCAAAAGTTTGCAAGAGATAGGAAATCCCAGTTCTATGTCTTAATATCTCCTTTTAGTTATGTGCTAATCAGTGGTCAATTCCTTTGTGACATACAATCACTCTTCTCAAAAGATGACTTAATCAAAATCAAATAATGATTTTAAAGTCAGCAGTTGAAAAAAAATCTAAAGAAAAAACATTCCACTCTGCCCCAACAGAGCTGAGAATGTCGCTGGAAAGCTCTATGATATGCCTGAAAAACTCAAGTGCCAAAATAGATCTTCCACTGTAGTGTTTTGAAGTTTGCTCTTGATTCCATAGCAAAGAATTTGTACAGCTTTGTCAACCTTAGAAAAAAGTGCCTTTTTTGTATGTACCCTTTCAAGTAAGGCAAAGCAAGGAGAGCACTTCACTGCTTATGTTAAAAGTGCAGGGAGAGACAGCTCAAAGCTACCCCTGCCAAACGACTGAGGAATATCAAAACCCCTTTCTCATGCCTTCAAATTCTCAAATCTTGCACACTTGACAGCATTGTCAATTTTGTATTGACAGCAGCAGTCAGATAAAAATCATTTGAGGAGTAAATCAAGGAGAAGAAAAAAACCCCTTTAATCCACAGTCACACAAATACATACTGCCTGCAAAAGTGCAAATGCTTTTCAGCCCCTTTTAATAGCAATATATTAACATCCTTGTTTGTCTTTTTTGAAGCTTGCAAGACATTATTTCCCTCCATCCCTCTCTCAGTCTGGCCTCTTTGACATCATTTTTATCAGAACTGCCCATAACTTACACCTATCCACAGCCTGTGACACCAGTGAAGTCTTGGCACAGCACTGGCTGTGACAGCACTCACTGAACTGTTATCAATATCAAGGTCATTTTGTTTTTCTTGCTCTCACTGCAGCTGCAGCTTCTCTGCCCTCAGGGCATGAGCTGCCCAAGAAAGCTTTCTGTCTAAGCTCCTCACAAGCCACAGCCTCTCTGCTCCATTACTGGCGTTATATAAGATTAGAGTGAAGTTTCTACTATTAGAAGCAGTTAGCTGCATGGTGATTGTGTGCTCCCCTGATTACAGCACACAGCACAGTTATGGCTGCTGGCAGCAGGACTTAAGACTTAGACAATTTTAATTCAAGGAGAAGCATGAGCACAGTTGAAATGCATCCAAAAAATCAGTAGTTTTGGGGGGCTTGAATTCCTAGCTGTGGTACCCTGGACCGAGTGCCCCAGAGGAGAAATAAAGGTGAAAGCATCACCCTAGGCTCGACAGATATCCACAGTCGGAAATTGTGCTAGGAGCCTGTGGAGGGCAGCGCTGTCTTGCTGGGGATGGTTCATTCCATAGCTCAGAGATGCCAGCTGCTAAGGTAATACTTCTTTTTTTATCTCTTTTGAATCTGAAAACTGCAGCTGTAAAAGCTGGCGTCATGCCACAGCCACGACCTGTCACTGCCAGCAGGACTCCCCATTTTTCCAACAAGTGCCTCCATTTTTAGAACCATCCTTTCCTGCAGCCTTAGCCCCGTGCATGGGCAAGTACTTCTTCCTAGGCTGCGGGACTCTCAAATAGGAGGGTTGGGGGAGGCGGGATGGGGGGAAACACAAAGGTTCTCCCCCCTTGGAATGACAAGAGTTTTGGGAAAATATGTGCAGATCCATTACATTGCAAAGAAGAGGAAATGCTCTCCTCTCCCCAAAAAGCAGCAAGGCAGAGGTGAAGCTCACCCCACTGAGCCTGAGCTCAGCAAGCTCTGCCCCTTGCCTTGTCCAAGGACCACAGTGGCTGTGTGCCCTGGGATGGCGCTGCTGGAAGGCGCCGTGCGAGAGCAAGCGATGGGAGGCCTGGCTGGGGCTGCCCGCCTCACTCGGGGGCCCCTCGGAGCCGAGGTGCTCGGGCTCCATCTGCACCTGCATGCCTGTGTCTGCTCATGTGTTATGGTGAATGAACCAACCAGAGGTTTGGTGGGCTGGTACCAAAGAGGAAAACCCCATTCTGTGAAGATGGCTTCTGCCTGTGAATTCCTAGGATTCCTGAGGGGTGGTTCTGTCTACAGTTGACAGACACCCCTTGTGTCCCCTAAGGGAAGGTGTCCTGGCCTGTCCCGCCTTTCTCCTCTTCCTATGGGGATCTGCGGTGTCACCCCACCCCCTTCCCTGTATCCCTTTAAAAAGCCCCTCAGTCTCTTGTCTTGTCCTCTTCGTATCCCGTCCCCTTCGAGGGAGCTTCTGCAATAAACCCTTGGAACACCGGCCGAAGGGCCACCTCTGCTCATCTGTTTCTGGTCATGCCTGGGCTATCCACAAGCCCCAGGCACGCTAGATTTCATGCTCTCCACCACACGGGCTGGGAGGCTGGTAAGCGAGGCACCGAGGTGCCACGGGACGTTCTACCTTTGTGTGGGACACACCTGGACCAAGCTGTGGCCTCCCCAGCCCAGCCAGCGTGCCGAGGTATTAATATATTCATGCACCCCCCTTCACCTGGCACCTGCCTCACCACCAGGAGCTCTCCTGGCTGTCCAAACCCTGCCCAAGGCTGATGCTCTCACCTGCCCTGCTCCGTGATTGCTTCCTCTACTGAAATGGCCTTGTGCATTCCTGCCGTCCCCAGGTGGACACAGCTGCTGGGGGCACCATGGGCAGCCCTGCGCACGAACAGGAGGGCTCACAGGGGAAGGAACATTTCATTTTCCAGCCCAGCTCAGGCTCCTTGCAAGCAGAAGTTGGTACCTTCCAGTTCAGTCTGGAGAAGTAAGAGGGCCCCATCATAAATGTACAAGGCCGGATGTGAATGGAGATGTCAGGAGGGAGACCAAGCGGTGAAGAGGTGTGAAGACTCAGATTTTCTCCCACCCTGTAAAACACGGTTGCCAGTGTAGGGTGAGGGGCATCTGCAATCTGAGCTGGGCTGGGCTGAGGGGGAAGCCGTGGAGGAGGCTTGGAGGGCTGCTCCTGCTCTTTCCTGACACTGCGGTTAAAGGGCAGGCTGTGTTTTCCAGATCCCTCGATCTGGCATCTTTCCCAGGTAGTAAATTCTCTTAAAAACTGAACCAAACAGAGCTTTAATTGTACATTCTGCTTTTCTCTTCACTCCAAAATAATGGCAATAGCATTTATACAGTGCTGCATTGAACACGTACCCACACGGAGGCTGAGGGACCGATTCTGCTTTCCATTATTCAGGGGCACTGCCTCTGGTGAGGCAGATCAGAGTTTGAACAGTGAGCTGGAGCAATGAACTTCTACTATTCCCTGCTGTTTGACTGTGGGCAAAATAAAAGGCCATAATATATGATGCAGTCAGCCAAGAAAGCAATATTGCTCTGCCATGTGCACAGTCTACACCAAGACAAACCCAGGATCTCATTTCTTAATTCCCATAGGTGCCTCATTTAAACCATCAGCCATAACCTTCTTCTCATTTTCAATACCACTTGGTATTAGAGCTGCAGTGAACTGCTGGTGAGAGATTCTAATTCCTGCAAACAAGCCCCTGTAGGCTTGCAAGGAAAACAGAGAGTTCCCCTCTCGGTTGCCTGCTAGGTTCCCATCTGGCTGTTTTAACTTTGCTATTGCTTTTAAATGTGCCTGTTTCTGCACACGAAGTTTTCAGCTCTACCTCAAGAGACTCCTGGGTTCTCTCAGCATCACATCTGACCGAAGTGTAGAGACACAGACTGGGTCTTCTTAACAAAAAGGAAGATCATATTTCACATTACAGTATCTAAAAAATTAATTCCACTAACATGATCATTTCCTTGTGAACCACACTTTTTTCCATCTGGAATTTTCCATCAGGAGGACAAAGAGCCATAGTGTTACACACTACCTGAGAGAAAAGAGCAAGGAGTGTAAAAGATGTGTGCAGAGATGTTTGCTGAGAGAAAAGAGAAGAAAAAACAGAGTAGACAGCATTTTCAAATGCATCAGGAGGCTGGGGTTTTTTTTAACCCTTCCTCATGAGTTATATTCTGACCCCATGCTTTGGCATTTTGAACCATATTAGTTTGTCAGGTGTTTGATACAGGGAATTTAGGATATTTGGCTGCAGGAGCTTTCTGTATCATGTTATTGTTAGGTATTGTTTGTGCTATTGTAGTAACCAGAGGCCCTGCTGTGCCTGAGGCTCTCAACAGTCTCATGTAAGGACTTGTTACTGAAAGACACCTGTCCCCATCCGGGCTATCAGCATAACCACAGGCAGAGCTGTACCAGCTAAGAAGGTGCTAGCAAAAGGGAAAGAGGAAAGATGATTTAGGTCCAACTAATGCCCTGCCAGACTCCTCTTGGGACTCCAGACATTCATTTAATCTCTCTACAGCTCAGTTCCGTCTTCAGGAGACAAAGGAACAACCATGGCAAAATGGCAGGAGACCCTGTTGCAGAAGTGAAAATTCAGGCTAGGCAAATAGGTGGCTGCTCAGTCTGTGTTCATTTTTAGTTAAATAAAACATAATTTTCTCAACCAGGAACAAGCCATTTCATCTTGTTTTATGTTTTAAAATATTTTATGCAATGCAGGAGAACAAATTCTAAAAGAAAGTAACTGAATAGAAAAGGTAAAGTTTTTTGAAAGAACAGAATTAACTATTTAATATCTACAATATTGGAGTGTTTGCATTTTTACCCCCAAAACTTTGCTTTTTTCCACAGGAATCTGCAAATGCAACACAAATCTGTTAAATGCTTTAGCCAATTCAAGTCACTGGGGGTTTGTGTGGGTTTTTTTCTTCTCTTTTTTTTTGCCAGAGAGATGTTCAATAGAAAATGGCAATTGTTTCCTCTATAGAGAAAGTAAGGGAAAAAAACCCCCAAACTAACCAAAAACCAAACCAAAAAGCTTTGCAGACTGTAGTATTCAAGTGGCTGGACAATACTGGGGAGATACAAAGCTCCACTAGGTTGTTGTAGACAAGGTTCTGGCATGACTGGGTCCCTCAGGGGCTGCACTCAGCTGCATGCAAACAGCGTGGAGTCACCCACAGCCCTTCCTGGGTGCTCCCTGCAGCCAGGCAATGCCACCGACGGCCACCTCCAGCCTGGACCCCCAGGGCAACTCCTGGACCACTGGGGAAACCCAGGCTCCACAGCTCAGACAGGGAACCAAGCAGGCCCTGGCCATTTGTGGTGTACCACAGTGCTCCAGGTATTTGGGAAAGCATGCAGAATGACAAGACAGTTTTAAAGCTTGTATCCTACCTTGTATTTTGTGGATTGCCATTAAAATCTCTGACCAGCCTCAAAAGTCTCCCATAGGTTGAAGTTTTTTGTTTCTGTTATTTTAATTTTAAGCAGGAAAAAAAATAGACGAGAAAGATAGAAAGAAAGAATCTAATGAGACGGCTACAGTTTAAAAGAAAAGTAATCCTATCCAACCTGCATGGTCTAGATCTCTGCAGAAAACATTAGTGACCTTGTAAGACAGAATTCTTTTCCCTCAGGTACAGGGATTCTTGCCCTCCTGCAGTCACTGACTTTTTCCAGATAGAGCAGCTTCTGGGAGCCACCCAGAGGGAGAAGCTTAGAGAAATGTAATCAGTGGCAGCACTTTTGCTACCTTTGCAGTATCTTAATGTAGAAGGTGGGGGGAAACCTTCACCAAAGTCTCTGGCCTTCAATTAAAAAATTCATATTGCTTTCCTCATTAGTCCAATCATCTGTTATAGCTATTTCCAAGGTTACCCTGAAGGTCCTGTAGAGCAATCCAATTTCAAGGCCAGTGCAGCACAGGCAGGAGCGGTGTTCTTGGGAGGAGCCATGCTCGTGTTGACACAAGGAGCTCACTTGTCTGACATTAGGCATGTGAATAAAACAATGTTGGCACGCTTTTTGGAAACAGGATTGCTCTATGAAAGGGAGCTCTGTTGCAAAGCATTTCCCTGGCTGCAAAGGCCAGAGTCACCTGTGAAGTGTCACTGGCACCAAAATGACTCTATTCTGGGAGAACCTCCTCAAAGTCAGGTCTTGAACAAGAGACCACACAATCTAATTCTCTTTGCTCATCATCTCCATTACTGTAACTAATGAAGAGGCTACAATAGAAGTTTAAAGCAGCAGGGACTAGGAAAGTGAAAGTTTGGTATCCATCTGCTCCACAACTTCAGCCCTTAAGCATTTGCAGCAACTCAGAGCAGCTAAACTCCTCGAAAATGAGCCTGTGGTCTTATGAATCTCCTGATGCAGAAGCTGTATTATCTTATTTTTGATTTTCTTTTACTGCTTCAGCTTAACATTCTGTGTTGGTGAAAGTACAAACAGGTCATCATGGAGATGCTGGCAGGAGCTCTTGAGCACAGTGCATGACTTTCACAAGGCAGTAGAACTTGTAGGGCAATGCACAGTATCTGTTTCTGTGCTATTCTTCGTGCTAATCTGGGCTAAGATTGCACAACATACTCCTTTACCAAACCCCTTGATCTTACATTATCTGCTCTGAAAAATTTGTAGGCTTTTATCTCTATATTCCTCTGTACTTCTCTGTAGTTCTTTTCCTCCATCATTAAAAGTAAAACCAGTCTTTTTTTTTTTTCTGTCTCCCATGATTTTTATTGTGCTTTTCGTATCTTGCTTATGAAGTAGTTACCCTAGGGAGACTTCTTTCTTATTGGAATATACAAAAAGCTATAACTGCACTTAACATTTGTGGGGAGGAAGAGGGCGGAACAGGCAAAGGAAATTTAGACTGAGGTCACAGAAATATAGGTGTATGTTTAGTAATATGCCTCACATCAATTCCACTTCTTTTTCCATAAGCAAAAATATATTCTCCCTTGTTTTCTGCTTATTCCTCAAATCAGCCTACACTGTTAAAAATAACGTACATGGACAAAGTTGTTGTTTTAGGAGCAACAACCATCTGGCTGCTGCTGCTGTGGGGCAGGGGACAGACCAGATGACTTCCGGAGGTCCCATCTGCACTTGTTTTCTAAAATTGCTGAGAAAATAAACCCAAACTTTAGATTTAGGCATTCAGGCATTAGAGTGAAAGCTGATGCCATATCAGAATAAACACCATTTACCCTACTTTGGGAAGAGTTCTAGTGTGCCTTCCACACTGATTATGACTCTAGTAAGAACAAGCAACCAAACAAAGCTCATCAATATTTTCAGGGGGTGGGAACGGCAATTCAGGATAATGAGATCCAGGCAGGAGAAATGGTCCTAAAGTCTCAGAGAAGGAACTGCTTGGATATCTTCACACTCTTGCTCCTGACCGACCTCTGTTTCCAGCTGAACCATCTGGTCTGGGCTTGCTGGCTCTAAACCAGCAAACAGCATTGCAAAAGGGCTGTCCATATTCCATGGTGTGATTTGTGAGGATTCACAGGTCTGTGATCTCACAGATCTGTGAGAGAGCCCTAGATGGGATTCTTAACAGGAAAACAATGCCAGAACTTTTAGCTCTATAATTTCAAAAATAATCTTTTTTCTCACATCCTGGGTAAGTACCCTGCTGCTCAGCCAAGAGAAATGGCCCCTCTCTGGAGGAAAGTAGCTATCACATTATTTATACAAAGTGGAACAGCTCCCAGAGGAGAGATTGAGACCGACAGGCGCAAGAATACCTGTATAGTGAAGTGTCCAGGGATGTTCAACTGAGAGAGAAAAAACTAGTTCAAATGCTCTCAATTTCTCTTTCTATACGTTCAGACACATATATATATGTTTACATATACATGTGAAAATCTGTTCCTATGTATACATGCATGTATGCTTATAGGTGTGTTTAAATATATCACTAGAAATGAAATAAAATTTTATGTACACACTGTTTATATGTGTGTACACATACACCATACAGATGGCTCTCACATACACATCCTAAGATTTCCACCTTGGCCCTAGAAGCTTTGTAAGTATAAGTCAGTTCGATCATGCATTCTTTCAAAAACTTCCGGTTTTAACTAATGAGAATCAAGTGTACACAAATACTCTGGTAGTTCTTCAACAAAAAGAGAAATTATACTTGTGCCTACAAGGTTCATCCCATCTGCATTCAGGTGGTGCACATGTTCTTAACTAATAGTGTTACTTGACAAGAAATTAAATCACATTATCTTATGCTGCTTTCTCATGGGGGGAATTACATGCCTGTAGAGTCCTACCCCTGAGTCAGTCCTGCTCTCCGGATGCTTTTAGCAACACCTGCAGGCCCTGCTGCACACACTAGTTCTAATAATGTAATCCTATTTGGAGGGCAATGAACAGGTCTACTTTCTAGGGAACAGTATTTCTGTATGAAAATTTCCTCTCAATTCATTTCAGAAAAGCTGTCCCTGATACAGCCTGAGTGCATGCAAGGGAGCAGCAAGATGCCTCACACCAGAGACTCTTCATCTCTGACTAGCAGCACTTCCTATGAAACACCAGCACTATCAGATCTCCAGCGGCTCCTGTGGCTCAGAGGAGGGTCTGATAATCATGTGGACCAAGTCTGGCCAAATATCTACCTGGGAGATGCGTAAGAACATATGGTCCTATGGCTAAGGTGTTATCAGTCCCTGGGAGAAGGAGGAAAGGATGTGGTACACTGGGGAGCAGCTTTTGGGTCTTCAGGAAAGCTTTTGTGATACAGGCTTCCAAGACTGATGATGTACAGAGCTTGGACGTCAAGAAAAACATTACATGCAAAATGGTGACTTAATCATAGTGTGTCTGACTTGGGTTTTTTTATATTCTTTGAGCCACCATGGATTTAGCAGGGTAAAAATTATTTGTATTCTAGACTAAAGTCCTCAAAGAACCTATGCCAAATTGATGTAAATTCTGAGATGCATGATGTGGCCTGGAAACTGTGCTGTAAGGCAGCAGACAAGAGGCCAGTAGTCCTCACACTCAAATAGGGGTAGTAACATTAAGATCCAGGAGGAGGAAGACCCAAATGAACTGTACAATAGTGATCTTTCTTTCAAAGATGGTAAAACTGAAAATATTGAACAGGAATTTTCATGCAAATACCTTAGTCTTGTGACCAATAATATTTATTGCTATTTCCTTCCAATTGGATTACTGCAGATTACCTAGATCATTAGCTCATTTTCCCCAGCTCCTCTGCCCCATGAATATATCAGTTAAGGTTCAGAATTTTGTAGAATGCCTATAGTCCTAGTTTATGGCAGGAAGTGGGGTTCACCTAGCTGGTGAACACAATGCATCCACTTCATGTCCAAACCAGAAACAAGGTGTTGCTGCATCTCTGTGAGTTCTCACTCTTGAGACCAGGCACACTATCAATAAGAGATTAGCTCTAAAACTTCCTAAACAAATATTTAAGGAAAATCTTGACCACTTCATACAGTAAGCCATGTTCCCAGGGATTAACTGCTGGGAGGCATTTGCTTAACTGACAGTATCCCACTGGCAAGTCTGTGCTCCCGCTGCTCTCCACACCTCCATATCACATTTTTCATGCACAAAACACTATGTGCTTCTCGAAATTTGTTCCTCTGTAAGCAGGATGCAGTTCCTGCATCCTTCCATAGTGGGAGCAGACACTAACTTGAAACCATGCTATTTTTGCAGAATGTTAGGAGCATTGCCAATGTGCCCTTCATGTCTTTCAACAGGTGGGCTGCTAGGAGCAAAACTACACTTCAAAGCCTCAACATTACTCATATCCTTAATGCAGCAGATGGACCATATAGCATCAACACGGGAGCCAAATACTATGCAGATCTGCAAATAGAGTACTATGGAGTAGAAGCATTTGATGATCCTTCCTTCGATTTAAGTATCTTCTTCTATGATGCTGCCAATTTCATAGGCAAGGCCTTAAACTCTTCAGGAGGTAAGAGAGAAGCAAAGATAAGCTTTGGGAGGAAGTTTCAACACAAGCCAAATGACTTTTCATTGCAGTAACAGGCACCAACAGAGCTCAGAATCAGCATATGGTTCAAGGCAGCACATGCAGAACCACTGAGCAGAGGACGGAGAAGGGTGCCTATGCCATGTGCTGCAGGGAAGGAAGGTGGCTGTGCCAGGTCCCCAGGAGTTGCCAAAGACTGGCTGCCCCCAGCCCAGCATGGCGGAAAGAAGGGCAAGCTCTGGGACCAGAGTGTAGAGGGAAGGGCAGAGATTATGGCACGGCAGATGCTACCCCATGGGCCCATCCTGTAGGAATCAGCAGGATCTGTGTGCCTCTCACGTCCCTCCCACCCCTCGCACACTGACAGAGGCTCCAGCTGGGGATCCTGCCCTGCATGCTGCTCCTGCTCCCTGGGGGAGCAGCGGCACTTTGGCTCTGGCTCGAGTGCTTCACACGCTTAAGTACTTCACAGAATTGGAGCTTTATTCAGCCTGTCCATTAAGCTAGAGAAGCAGCAGTAGTTAATGAACTAAGTCTAAAACTACGAGCCTGACCTGCAGCCTGCTGAATTTTTGTCAGCAGAGTTTGGATTATGGCCTAGTTATCATAATTTCCATTTGTTCCAGAGTTTGCTCTGACTCTGACTGGCTGCAGGATCTGCTGCTTTCACTGGAGTGCTTTATTAAATCCTCAGTTATAGCTCACACTGGGCTGCTGAGATACAGTAAATTACAACTCCATTTTTACAGGCAGACTATCCCACAGAGTTTGTGGGACTTGCCAGTGATCACAGTCAGGGCTGGGCCAAATTTTTCTGCCAAAACATTTTTTTTCCCCACAGAAAACTATACTAACAAGTTTAGTCATAGAAAGCTTCTCCTTCCACAGAAAATTTCAACTATTTCAATCTTAGGCCCAAATGAGATGCAGGAGGTCATTATGAAATACCACCTTGCCTGAGAGGTGATCTTCCTGAAAGCATGATGATCCATTAATTGTCACCATTGCTTTCTTAACTTGTTTCTACTATTTTTTTCTCCTCCCTTTGTCTTTTCCACTTTAGAAATGCTAAAGCACACTCACCTTGCTGTGCCTTTATTTTTCTGCAGGTAAGGTGTTCGTTCATTGTGCCATGGGAGTGAGCCGCTCAGCAACTTTAGTGCTTGCCTTTTTAATGATCCATGAAAACATGACACTTGTGGATGCTCTGAAGACAGTGAGTGCTCACAGAAACATCTGCCCGAATTCGGGGTTCCTCAGCCAGCTCCGGGACTTGGACATTAAACTGAATGAAGAGAGGAAAGGAACCAGAGCATCTGCTACCAAAGGCCTGTAAGAGAGTATTGCTGAAAGAAAGAGGACAAAATCTTATTTGAGTTGCCTGTATCTATTATAGATGAACTGCATTTATAAATTTAGCATGCAAGTTTATGAGACACCAGGACGCATGTTATTAATAAAAGTAGATTTTGCTTGATCTTTCCATTTTGCAAAGCCTTCCTAGATTTATATTTATGATTGGTTGTATACTCTATCCTTCACTGTCCACCTTAAAACATTGCTGTCTGCTAGTTTAAAAGAAAAAGAAAAAAAGAGAAAGAGATCAGGTTCCACTTCAGAAATAGCTGTGTTTCAGCAACTAGTGAAGCTCATATCACTTTATGAAGTGTTAGGCTATTTGAGGTGAAAGATGCCATATTATTTATGCTACAGTAATGCTTAGAAGTTTTCTTCTGAACCTGCCCCCCACCCCTTTGCTCTCTGTATCTCAGAGGGTTTGTATTTTGAGACTTGAATCTGGCACTGGTTAGTTCTTGCTTTTACAATTGGTGGAGCTCCTGAGTTGGGGTAAGAGGCTGTTTAAAGGCAGAGCAGCTGGGAAACAACAAAAGCCACTCTAAGAAATTATTCTAGGTATCTCTACGGGCTTTTCCTTTTGGCTGTTCATCAGAGCTTTTTTCCTTCATGGAAACACATTTCCTTGAGAGGGCATTCAAATATGTTCATTTTCCATACTAAAAATCATCCAGGACATGCTGCAGAAAATGCTTCTAAAGAAGAAGGTGGGCTCCCAGCTGAGGCTGGTGCAGGAAAATATTTGACGAAGTTCAGTGTATCCCAAATTTGTCTGACAGTTCAATATTACAAAACTTGGGATTTTCTTTCTCAAAAATAAAAGGTTATTAACATTGCAACATCATATTCTGTGGCATTTGCTTTTGTGAGGTGGACTCAAGTGAAAACTGAAGACACAGGAATGGCAAGGGAGGTGTTGACAGGCATCAGGCTTTCATCTTTGTGTCTCTGGGCCACCATAAGAGCACTCAATAGCTACTGTCATCTGATGGATCAGTGCTGCCTGGAAACTATGTGAAGCACATCTGGCTTTTGGTTCCCAGCGGACAAGCATTTGCAGCACAAAGCCAGCTCCAGAGCCAGCTGGGGATGGCAGTTTGTATTCCTAGTACCAAACTCAGGAATGCAGAGGCATGAATACTCCCCACTATGTGAGCTGGCTACTCAAAAACAGCCCAGCAACAAGGGAAAACATTCCTTGCCATTTCCAGTATTGTCTACAAGGTTAATTTCTGCCTTCAGGACAGACAACTTGGCACCTTTTATAATGCTCTTAGGTGATAGCTACATCTGCTCTGTGGGCCAGATCTATAGGAGTTAGAGCACAAAGCAGAGTATTTGGCACTGTCATACCAAGGACGTCTCAGGGGGTTTTACCTTACACTAACCCTGTGGATTGGACACCCCTGAGCAGCAGTAGAGCAGAGCTGAAACACTTTTTTGCTTTAGTTCCCTGCATAAGGAAACCTCCTCATGAGCTCTGGGGCTGTTCTGCAAAGGCAACAAAACCTCAGCAAGTAGGAATACCCAAATTAAAAGTATGCTTCAGACCCAAATCAAAATTTAATATGCACGTTTCCATTACCAATTAAATCTAACAAAGTGATTTAAACTTACAGAACAAGTCAGGGAAAATTCCCCAGTGGATCTGTCTATAGAGATGCCCCCAGCCTCAAGCACAAGAATCACATTTTCTTATCTTTCCCCTGCCTAGGAAGCAGGAATGAGGCCAACTAGCCATTTTCGGGCTGGGGGTACTAGAACACATGCACATTAAACGCATTTCACAGGATCACAAACTTACCGCGCTTTTAAAACACTGATTGGTACAACTAGAAATCTGCAGCTTACTCTGATGGTAAAAATACTGTAAACGCGGCAAAGTAACACACAGAATGCAACTTCTCAGGTTGCGATGTCTCGCGCGCGCTTTTTCTCCCAAAAGCCCACCCCGCATCCCACCCCGCA
>VWPU01020369.1:0-23489 GCA_013398955.1 Callaeas wilsoni
AGAGACTTAACTAAAACACTCACTTCCATTCCCAACAGGCACTAACAACAGACACAGGGAAAATAGAGCCATATTAGGTAGTTCTTGAATATGCCAGTTATATAGATACATGAACATGTTTTAACTTGAGCTTCTTACTCAGTAGCTCAAGCCCAGCTTTGTATTTTAAGATAAATACTATCCATAGGAACACTGTTTAAAAATCTCATTTATGTTAAATAGCTTAATAATTGTGGTTATCACATGCATGTATCACACTTCCAAAGAGTATCTGAAGATTATTTTTTGTTAATACCTGTCCACAAAACAGATCAAAGATGAAAATCTTCAGTGTTGTTCATGTCACCATTTGGACTCATTTAGGGACAATGTCAAAAAACGTCCAAACTCCAATTAAAGTTTATTTCTCTAAATCCCATTTGAAAAATTAAACCTTCAGGTTAGACAAAAAAAAAAAAAAAAGGACAATAATTTAATTACGAACCACATTAAAGTTATTTTAAAGTTCAGCTAAAAGAAAATAGGGCACATACCAGTACCACCACTACAACCTCAGTGTCAGGTCTCTTGCAGGAAGCATGATAGCTATGGCATAGAAACATTTATAAAACATTAAATAAGAATTCTTGTTTAAAAAACCCATTTAGTGCAATTTATTTGTATATAACTTTGTAATCCACTCCTCTCCTATGGCATTTTCATACATAAAAAAAAGGAAATAATTAAAATAATCCTTTAATAATAATTTTCTCCTGCTAGGTTCCAGTCCCAACTGCTGGGAATTATTACATGGCAGGATCCATATTAGTTTATTATTCCATCCTCTAGGAGAAAATTTAGCTTTCTGCAGAAAAGCTGCACAAGATTGGGGCGCAATTTCCATTTGTCCAAAATTTTGGATGAACAGTAACTCTGGAAGCACGACATTTACTCTGCCAATGGTGTGAGACTGACAGTTTTAAAGACTTCACAGAAATAAACTTGCATGCAAAAACAAAGGCAAGACAGAAAAACATCAAAGGATGTGAAAAGGAAGAAGTTGGGCAGCTTGGAAAGCTCTAATTTTGAATTTGAGCTGTGCTTGGCTCAAAAACATTTGGCACCAGCATCAGCACTCTGTTAGTCTTTATGCTTTTGAAATATTCACAAGTGCTACAAGGACCAAAGTAGTTTATTTCCAATTTGCCAGTTTTCCTAAGCTAATTAAATATCTATGAAAGCAATTTGTGCTTACTAGACTCCAGGTTTTAATTTTTATAAGGATAAAATGACTAGGATTCAAACGATAATTCATATTGCTTTGTTCATCTATAGACATCAAATAAACACCTTTTTTTCTCCATCCAAGTAATCTCTAAAAATAAACAATTGAATTAACTCGGTTATGAAATCAGTGCAGTGACATCCCAAGAACTGAAATGCAACGTCACTGATACACAATAGTCTCATGACAATTTTTTAAAAAAGATGAATATTGACATCTGTAGTGTCTCACCACACAATAGGATGTAACCCAGTCATCACATATTAGACAAGAATAGAGATACAAACCAGAGGATTGCTCCCAGGTTCTGTCTAAGCAGAGCACACAAATTGTTTTAAACAGCAGCCAGCTTTCAGGTTGCTGCTCCACGACTAGAGTTGAGTATTAGTGAGCTCAGGACTCAGGCTGATCTTCACATTTTTATTGTTTAGCTGGAGTGTTCAAGTTTCACCTTCATTATAATGAGCAATATCTTATTTCCAATGTAGAACCACTGAACTGGGAGCCAAGGTTTTGGAGTAAAGAAAGTATTCAAGTGCTGGTGAGGTGACAAATGTGTGATTTGAGTACAGTGGCATACAGCATCAGCTGTCTCCTTTCTTAGCACTGATGACATTATGGGGGCCTACATACCCTAGTCTCATGAATATGCAGGAAGACAGGTGCAGCACTCAGATCAGCTGCCTGGTCAATCAAAAGAAAAACTGCAAACCAACTTGTGCTGCAGTTCATAAGGTGTAGTTTCAATGGCTAATGGAAAAGCTATAAACTCTTTTAAACTCCTTAGTCCTTCTCAGTAAAATCATAATCAGCTCTTCTAATTTACAGCCTCTTCATTTGTTCTTAAATAGAATCCAGGGTGGTAGATCTTAAGACTTTGGAAGAAGAGTCCTCTAAATTAAATGAGGAGTCTAAGTGATGTATATATAAAAATTTTGACCTGTTCTTCATATCTGCCACAGCCACCTCTGATTCCCTGAACAGCCACATTCACCATTTCTTCTCATGTTTCCACAAAACAAATACAGATCTCCACAAATACCAAACAAGGAAACCAACTGCTAAAGAAGCTGATCAGAGCCAAGAATTTTGCAGTCCAGAGAGTCAGACAGATGAGATGGCTTTCAACTTCCTAATAGAGCCTTACTCCAGCTGACTCCAAAAAGGTGTGACATGGGCTTTCTAGAAAACCAGAAGAGATCTAAGCAGAAGACATAGTCTCAGAGAAGCAGGATCCTGAGTGAGATGGATTTTGACACGAGTCAATTTGCAGTTCAATATTCCAATGATAAAAGAGACAGAAAGAATTATACAGAGAATTATACAGATAAAATTATCAAGGCATGGGAGCTGGCAAGCCGAGCAAAGCTCCTAATATCAATCCAACAAAATTATTTATTACTAGGACCTTTGAATTCAAAGGTTTTATATAGGAGTGGTCATTTGCCCTCCATAGACAGCACAAGAAACTGAAGTCTGTAGCTCAAATGTGCCGTGCATATACATCAATAGCAGACAAATTAATTGTCACGTAGGGAGATTTCCAGCTTTTTGCTTTGTCCATATTATTGGCATTTTAAATGGGCTTTTTCTGTAGGAATGCTGGAAAGTTAAAGCCAAGGCATCACTGCTTTCTTAGGTGATGTCACTAAGGAGCATGCCCTGAGGAGGAGTTTCCCTGGTCCTGCATATTTCTCCTTGAAACCCTTGATAAGGGTTTTCTACCTTGTCCCTCCATTCAAGTCTAAACAAAAAATATCATTAACTTGGGTATTGAGAGCATCTCAGCAGCCTCTAAGCTCAGAAGAGCTTTCAGAACGCAGTGCTGCCTGTGGGACACAAAGCTCCTTTCATACTGTCAAAGTAAAAGGTTATCTGCAATGAGCCAGAGACAACTCCTTGGAAAAGAATGTTTTCCTTCCAATAATCCTTCCCCAGGACAGCTATTTCTCTTCACTTCTTTTAACACTTTGCATAATTTCACCTTTTGGTTTCCCCTTATTACACTATTACAGTCATTGTTGAAACTGTGCTGGCTCCATATTGCAGCAGTGATGCAAAAGAGAATTTACAGTAGAACTTTTGGAAAATTTTTTTTAAAAAGTATGTTTTATCTGGAACAAAAAGTGCATTATAAATAAAGAAAAGAATAATCCATGCTAACGGTCTTAGCTCAAATAAAACTTTACGGAGGCTGTGCATCACGGAAGCTTGGACTTCACCACAATAGGTCTTCCAGGAAATCTGACTGAATTTTGTCATTTCCATCCTATTCCACATCCTAACTGCCAAGCTTTTGCAATAAATATGTGACCTTAGAGAAACCTCACTTTTCTCTCTGCCATTCCTTATCAGTTGTAGGTTATAAACAATGCACTCGAGGCTTTGAAAAAAATTAAACATGACACATTTAGTAGACTTCAGTCTTGACTACTCTGGGAGGCTCCTGTTCTGCTGTTTGTGTCCAGTTTCTTCATAAAATCCTCACTGCTTGAATCTGTGCACAGCACACACCTCAAATAAGTTGCTGTTTCCTGAAGAGAGCATCCACCCAAGTTGTACTTCTCCATACCTGTTAAAATAAATGGCACTCCTATTAAAGGGGAAAACCAAGAAAACAGAAACACCACACCACAAAAAACCCACGTGCATAGCAAAATAACTGTTAATTCTGTTCCCCAAAAATGCCAATAGAAGTGTTTTGGGGTTTTTTTGTTAATCAAGGAGAAATCTGCATATACAGTCTATATCCTTTAAGCTGGGTAAATGGATATTACCTAAATGCGTGGCTTGATTGGATAAAAATTTGATCGTTAACTGATGCACATTGTAGTTTTTCCCAGGTTATAGTTAAAATGTATAAGCAACATGACAAAATATAAGAGAAGAGCATTACATTTTAGTCCCTCTGTTCTCAAAATACTTTGGTCCTTCAATGTTCTCAATCTCCTTTTCTTTTGCTTCAGTTTCTTGTTACAAGCAGGAACACCAGTATTAAATAATAAATTGGTATAATTTAACAACTGGGTTCAAGTATTTCTATAGTCTGTGTGCAGATTTGCAATCAGATATTTGAGAAAGATTTTGCAGCACATGGCACATTAAAATTATTAATATTTCCAGTATAATTAGACGAGAAATCTACCTTCTGTGTAGGACTGTCACAATGAAATCTATTTCTGATGTCCTGATTTTTGTAATAAAAAGTCACAAGTGTCTACACACTCACTGTTTTTAGCCCCAAGAAAGCAGGACCATCACTTAAGCAGTCAAACAGAAAAATGTGAACAAAAAGCTTTGCAGGGTTTCTGCCACAAATGTAATTATTTTGTGTACAACACTTAAGCACAGATGTGCCAGCAAAATGAAATTTGAATCCTGCCTAGGAGTGTATGTTCATTACTCAGAACTTATTGCTTACTAACAAAGATGTCTTTATATCAGATCATAAATTACAGATTTTTTAAAGTCTCTAAATACCTTGAACCGGACATTTTTAAAATGATGAGGTTAGAAAGACCAAAAATTTTTCTGGAAATTTTTCTGTTTTATTACAGAAATTAGGGTTTTCAAAGTCAACACTAATATTCCATAATATTGATAACTAATGAATATTCAAAGATTAAAGACATTGATTACTTTGCATTCTTATAAAAAAGGAAACACTTTGCCAAATCCTAATGGTTTTGGAGGACAGAAGTGTTTGGTTTAGGTGAGAGTGGTACTACTACAAATGAATGAATTTTCTCCCAAGGCATTTAATTCTCCTCTGAAGAGCTCCTCCCTCCCTGGCGACTGCTGAGATTTCCATTTACTTAATGTTTACTCTATGCTCCAGAAAATTGCCAATCCACCTCTGGGCCATCCCATTACAACCTTGGGCTTTTCGCCTCATGCCCTTATGTTTTCCTTCAGTAATTCAGGCTTGAGAATAAATGTGGAGCACAGAAGAGAAATAAAAACTGCTTTTATCTCATTCATATTATTAGTTAGACATAGGAAAGTATGCAAGACTATAAATATAAGATTTTAGAAGAAGGACAGAGCCCTCAAAATAGGCCTGGTCTTCTCTCCCCCCTTTTTTAAATTAATCCACCAACAATACAAATCCCTACATATAGTAAAGAAAAAACTCTTAGAATATCCCATGCATTCACATTACAACCATTGTGTTAAAATTCACAATACTTTGTGAACACAGTACAAACATAAATAGTCATTCCAAAATATCTTGTATTAGAAATCTACTAAAATGTCAAATCTATACCTTGGATTTTAAGCTTTCCTAAAAGGCTTGAATTCCCCTTTGAAAATGCTCTCTACTTCAAATATTGCCGTGGGCATTTAGAGACACATGCAAGGAAATTGCACTGTACTCAAAACACATAAATAGACACTTTTCTGATCAGCCAGAAATCACACAGAGCACAGCAAGGACTAAGATATTATATGAATACCAATAACTGGAAAGAAACATAGGGGCAGAACCTACTGTTTATTGAGTGGATAAAACCACCAATGAAACCAAATGAATGAACCAAAGCAATGAAATTGTTTTCTTTTAAACTGGAGATGCATGTGAATATTTACTTTCATAAGATTAAACTATCAGTTAATGGCAAATGTTCCCTGTTTTTACCAATAGAAATTACCCAAATTTCTCTGAATTGCTGAAAAAAGAAGTTTGCAAGTTATTTTCCAGTCAGATATACACACAGATCCTCCTTATATATTTTATCTTGCAATTGGTGGATTTCAACTCTGATTTAGTATAACTTGTGTAAAATTCACCCACCACTTAAGGCTTATTTTAATTTATTGTTTTTTTTAATGGGCAAGCCTCAAAACTTCTTAAGAAGCCAGCACAACTAAATGCAGGAAAGCTGAGTGTATTCCCTCTCACTTTCTCAGCAGCTTCTCTCTGGATATTTACAAATGTATACTAAAACACTTATGCTGGGCTTATATCAGAGAAAACATCAGATTCAAGCAGTTGTGGATTTTGTGGGTGACAAAAAATCTGCTTAGCTTAAAAAGACATTTATGTTGCTCAGCTCTTTTCTCAGCTGCTGGAAAAGAGGAATAAGAGGAAACAGGAAATGGAAAGATGGATAAAGCAGAGATAAGGCATGTGGTTGCTGAGCTGCAGTTGCTTTCTGATCACTTCTGCAGAGTTCAGGAAGTTTTCCATGTTAGCTACACTGTAGCAATAGGTAGTTTCAGTGCATCCAGCTTCATTAGGAAGTCAAATAAGAAAGGGATGAATGCCAGGAGATGAAAGACCAAGTTTAATTCACAACACTTCTTTCCTCATTCTGAAATATTTGTATAATGCGGTTATAGAATCCAACAAATACTGACAATCAGCATAAGAAGTAGATTATTAATAGCTTAAATGAAGGAAAATGTCATTTTCAATGGCATAAACGTGCCCACCACCCAGTGAATAGCAGCAATGACCCTCAGTCCACTATCACCTCTGTAACAGACACCCACCCCATACTTCCCCAGCAATTCAGGCATTTTGAAAGGTTTAACAAATTCCGTAGAGCTACAAGGGTAGCTTTCACAACAGAAAGCTACATCTAAAGAGGAAAGAGGATTAAATTCACATCAGGCTGTGCCAGTTTGGACACAAATCTAGGAGGAAACAACCTGAAAAGGGCCTCTCTTTCTCTCTCTCTCTCTCTCTCTCCCCCTCTCTCCTGCCTGCCAGGCAAGCAGGACCCAGTAGCCCCTCCCCACAAGTTCAGGAAAATAATTTCTCGAATGAAAGTGAAAAAAACCTGTTTATTTAAACAACAGAGTCTCCCACTGGCACAGCGGCACAGAGCAAAAAAGGGTACTGAAACCCCCCCCCCCCCCCCACCATCCCTTAAAGGAGGCTGGGGGTTTTTAGAGTTCTTTTTGTAGGTAAAATCTGCAGTTCTACGCTGGGCCGGGCCGGGCCAGGCAGGGTCCGACAATCCCCCTTGAAGGGTCCTGCTGAGCAAGTCCCAGAGATGATAAGCTGGTCCCGGACGAAGGAACAAGCTGACAACCGTCCAAAAAGGAACAGAAGCCCCTGAGGCAGATTGCAGTTCCTTCTCAGCTGAAAGCCAAAGAAGCTAGAGAGAAAACTCTCTTTCTAACCCCTAACTGGCAAAAGCTGTCAGCTCTGAGAGAGAAAAGAATGTAAACATGCTAACTGCACGGTCAAGCCAGCTGCTTTGAAGAGTTCCCTCGGCTTCTCTCGCTCCCTATTCAATTTAAAGGTACTCTAGAGATCAAGTAGGCGACGGGGAATACAGTATTGTCATAGAATCACCCTAAGTCACAAGCCAAGAAAACCATTCTATTTTTCCTGTATCTTAGCTAGGGAAGCTCCAGCTAGTTTGATGTCAATGTTCTCAGGCCTTTTCTTCCTGGAAGAAAACACAGGCCAGCACTGGGGACAAGCAAGTCCAGCCTTCCACAGGCTCTTCCTGCAAACACTGCTCCTGATAATGAGGCTGTTTCATATGCCAACATCCAGAATGACAACACCACAATTTGAGTGTACACAGGCAACAGATATTTTCTTAGGTGTATAGTAATTCAAGCACAGAAGCACTTACTTTCTTTTGGATCTGATTGTATTGAAAGGCTTTATTGAGCTTCTGGACATCTGCTAAGCAGTTTGCTCCTAATGTTTATTTTTCTGATTCATATACAAACCAAACAATGTTTGTTGCTCACCATCCTGCAGGAAACAGGCACTTTGGAGCTATTCTAAACGAGGTGATTTGTTTCACAATGACTGGACAAATTTCTTTCATGTGTTTCAAATAAGAACAAAATAAATATTAGAAATAAATTTTATTAGTTGCATTTGCACTCTATCTAAAAGGTATGCAGATGAGTGATGGGCTGCTGAGAATAATGTTCACCAAATGACTTCTTATTTTGCCAAATAGCATTCATTCTCTTCATTGTAAAACCATCTTCCCCTACAAATTAATGCACCAAAGAAGAAGGGTGAGAGAAGCCCAAGCATGAGTCAAAGTAATTACTAGAAATTAGGCATAACACACAAGCACCTCTCGGAGTTTTCTGGCCCAGGAATAAATGTTTGCTCTGCCATTAAATCCCATGAACAACACTAGATCATAACCTGTCACTGACACACTTGTGAATGTCTGCATCTGGAACAGGGTTCTTGAACATTAACTTCACTTCAGAGCACTGAGACTTTACATAACAGTCATTTAAAATACAATATTTATTGCCTAGAGATTATGACTTAAAGTACATTGACCCTGGCTTATGCAGCAAACTTCTTTTCTTGCTCAGTTCCCCAAGAATATTCACAACATTATTTGATAATAAACTGCACCGAAAAGGGGATTTAAAAACAAAACTAATTCAGAGCTGTGCATCTGCTGGTTTTCAACCAAATGTGCTACAACACTATTTCTCATGTGAAACAACTCTGAAGAGACTGAGCTGACAGAACTGACCACAACACCACATGGAATCATAGGATCAGCCTGTGAAGTTGTGCTGAATTTTTGGCTAGTAATCCCTCAATACCCAAACAAAAGGTGATTCTATTCCTCTAAAATACAGAACAATATGTTCACTTCTGGCTTCTTGTTCTCCAGCTCTTACTTTGCTGGGAACTGACTTTTAGTACAATGGGTGCAGAGAAATTGCAACTTTCATAGTAACTACTTTTCCACAGAATGAATTCTGTTACACTTCTCCTTTTGCACAGAAGGGAATATACATGCCAAGTCTGACACTATTAGGCTAATTTGGAAGGATACATGTAGTGAATACCCTTGATCCAGTCTGCAGCTGAGAGCCCAAGCCTGTCTTCTGATTGTTGCCAAAGCACTGAGGTTCCTGAATTTATTAAGTTTAGTAGGTATGCCAAGAAGATGCCACTAGACAGCTCCCTGTTTGAAAAAGCTGAGATCAGTATCTTAGATACAAATCAACTTCTCCTGTATGTACCAACTCCTTCACTTCAGTTTGATGTCAGCTTGACAGAGAAGCTCAGTGGAGCAGCCAGGTCAATGCTGATAAGAGATCCCTCCACTGGCACAGTTTATGTGCCTCAGTAACCAGCTGCTTTCACTGGCAAGGAAACCTCTGCTTCCCCCAAAAGGGGAAAGGTGCTTGAACTCATTGAGTCTTTTCTTGCCTTCAGCGCAACTGTCACAGACACGTGCTGTAATTCTATTATTGTCTATTTACATGCAGCTGAAAATCTGCCCCACACTTAGGGTGCTTATTATGCTGTCTCATAAGGAGGAAGCTGCCCCACCCTTTTTTTTTGTTCAGTATATAGAGGCAGGTTACTTCATACCCTTTTACAGTATCTTCTGATGGGCAGATCTTGAATCATGATGGTTTTACACAAACGAACATCTAGTGCAGCACAGATCTCAACATGTTAGATCAGCCTAACATGTTCTCTGAAAAAAAGCCACTGCCATATTTCATTGTCAGGAAACAGCAAAGAGTTTAAGAAGAAATAAACTCAGCAAAGTGCTCTTAACAAAACTGATCTGGACTGCACCTACAGTCACACTACCACCAGAGTTTTAGCTCATTCCTCTGTCAACCAGATGAATAATTTGCAGGTATAATTACAGTTAAAATAAATGGAATTTAGGATATATATATTTTCTCCTTTATCAAAAACTCCCATCTTCTTTGGAACTGTTTGCTAGTAATCCCATGAAGAGACTGTGGTTACCTGAAAACAAATTTAAATTCATTTAGTGGGAAAAAATCCATAAAAATAATAATCTTTAAGATCATTTAATAATTATATATTATAATTTTTAAATATCATTACCTTCCACAGGACATAACGTTTAGATGCTTTTAATACAGCTCTGTGCAGGAGATACAGATATCTGAATTTTATTCCCTTCTTGTCTTAATATTTGCTTCAGAGTTATTTACTTTATTGTTTCTACTTCTTCTGGCCTATACACCTTTACACAATGCCTCCTAGAGACATTAGGTGTTATTTCAAAACTAAACATATCATATGTGAAAACCATTAGAAAACCAGAAAACCTCCCATCCACACAAACTATTATTGCCCTTCCCAAATTCCTCCAAACAAGAAAACACCCCACACACACAAACTATTCTTGTCTTTCCCAGATTCTCCTGGTACCACAGCTCTGCTCAGTTTAACAGAGGCATCTCTCAGGTAGGTATCGAATCTGACAGCAAACCTACCACTGCCAAGTCCCCCACTAAACCTCGTCCCTGAGTGCCACGTCTACACGTCTCTTAATCTCCAGGGATGGTGACTCAAACATTGCCAGGGACAGCCTGTTCCAGTGCTTGACAACCCTCTCAGAGAAGGTTTCCCTAAATTACAGTCTAAACATCGCCTGAATCAACTTAAGACCATTTCCTCTCAACCTGGGAGAAGAGACCAACCCCCACCCTGCTACACCCTCCTTTCAGGTGGCTGTAGAGAGTGATAAAGTCCCTGAGCCGTCTTTTCTCCAGGCTGATCTCCCCCAACTCCCTCAGCCACTGCTCACAGGACTTGTGCTCCAGACCCTTCCCCAGCTCCCCTGCCGTTCTCTGGTCAGGTTCCTTCTTGTAAGTGGGGAGCATGGAGCAATTCTTCACTACGGGCACATTTAGCATCCTCTGATTCTTAACTTCCTGTTAAGAAACACAGCTCTATTAACCTGATTCTATTCTTGAGAGAAATAATTTCCTTGAAATAATAAATATGGGAGAGCAGCAAGTTTTGTCTTTTTCCTCTGGGAATTTGCAGTTTTGTAGCCTGACCTTGTTCACAATTTGACTCTGTTCACATTGACTCATGCTTTGCATTTAAACCTCTTACTGCATTAACTGTAACTCACATAATGTATCTACATGTTGTGTTTCTATTCTTACATTGGAAATATAAACTCCTTTGGACAGGGATTAAATCCTCAGTATGTGTTTTTATGCTGTCCGGCACACAGGAGTTTCAGTATCATACCTTAGCAGAACAAATGAACACCTCCCTTAGTGAAGATGCATGTCCTAACATTTCACAGCTATTTATAGCTGATCTCTTGCATTGTGCTGCCTCTGCTCATAATAGCTCTCTTCTCTTGTTCTCTTCAAAATTTCCTACTCATCCGAAAGGCCTTATGGATCCAGGCTGCCGAGAGCTGCATGTTCCTGCAGTAATCTTTGGGAGAGGGAGCTGCTGTGCCTCACAACCGCCACGGACCTCACTTGCAAACTGCAGGTCCCTCAGAGCTGTCCAGCTGCATTTAGTTATGGAATCCTTTCACTTCCAGGCTACTCATTTTCACAGCATTTATAGGACCTGAACTCTTAGACCTTGAGCTCTCTGAAATTAATGAAGACCTTGATTTTTTTGTTTTGATCGATACAGATGGACAGAATTTATGTGTTAAAAAGAGCTCAAAGGATTATTCTATTTACACTAAAGATGAGAAGAAAGTTACACGTTATACAAAACACATGCATATTGTCCAAAACACATAGCTGCAGATAGAAATACTGGTTACTGGCTATACTCAAATATTCAGTAAATATATTAATTTTCATTTTTGACTATGCTCAATGGTATTTAAAAAAGTATCTCCAAGCTTTCAATCTAGTGAAAAGCCATAACATATTACTTAAGTAACCAATTACATACTGCAAAATAACTAATAACGTGAGAAAATGAAAGAGCTCGTGATCAAATGAATAGGTTAAAGGCTATTTATTCAAAACATTACCAAATATATAAGAGTATAAAAATATTCTCAAAAGCTAAAGTCACTTCACAGGTTCATGAGCAAAAAATTTCATGTGAATAATAATAATGAATTCTGGCTCAAGTTTTTAAATCTAGGAAATCCATTTCCATAGTCATAATCGTCCAATCACAACATACTGTGTGGGTATCATATAAGAGTGTTGTTTTTTTCTTTTAGAAAAGACTCCCACTTTTAATTTTCAATGAGAGACACAACACAATTTACACTTCAGTGATGTTTCAAAATCCTAAGTCGCCCTCCCTCTGACATTTCCCATTCCCCCACCCTCCCTGTGGTATACTCCCTCTTAACCTCAAAGGAACAACACTTTACACTCCATCTTTTTGAATTCACTTTGCTTGATCTTGAGCAACCAGAGACAGACACAGTATCCCAAGACAAATTCTCACCAACTCTTTGTGCAACTGTGCTTCTTTCCCAGTGAAATCCCCTGCTGAAATGGTAAAAATTTCTCTCTCTCAGTCACTCTATAATCCACTAATACACTTTCTTGTTCCTCTCTCATTTCCAATGAAATCATTGCCACCACCAGTAGGAACCTTGTTGTTAATTTCAAGAACACAAACTTTTATCTGGAGATGAAATGTAACAGTATTTCAACTGTGATACAGCTCAAGGACATCCAATTTAAAGCAAGCAAACAAAACATAGCCTCCTCCTGACAGTGCCGCTCAATTCACAGTAATGAATAGAAAAGGCACTAAGGACGCAGCGCTTCAGACTGTTTTCTTATTATTTCAGTTACACTGTAATATGGAATGGGAGAACAAAGCAAAAGGAAGAGTTGAAGCCCACTTAAAACAGGGAAAGGTTATGTCATGTTTCCCAGTGTTAATACCAATTATAAAAAACAGTATCACTTGAGAAATAGAAATTATTTTAATACGATCACTAGCAATCCAAATTCCATACATCATCATAAATAATGTTTCCCAGCAGCTTCCTACATCTATTTCTGGTGAAGTCATTACTGCAGTATTGCTCTGCCAGAGCTGCTAGAGGCAATGTGGGCTGACACATCTGTGACAGGAGTCTGTAGCACCCAGGATGTGAGTGACAATGCACAGACTCACCAGGATTAAAACAGAACAGTGCTGGGCACAAATTGCTTCAGATCATACCCCTTGTCTCCCTCCAAAAGTGTGCAGCTCTTCCCAGGGCACCTAAAACACTTTCTTACTTATTTTCCTGCCAAAATTATTCAGACATGACTTTACTCTCCCAGTAAAGGTCACATATTTAAAGAAGTTAAAAACTTGGACCATTTTTTAATACCTTGAACCAAAAAGGCACAACAGAAATACCACCACGAACGTGGAACAGCAAAGATGAAATTAAGAAGCAATTTGAATAAGCAAAAATATTGCTGCAGATAAAAGCAAGCCCTAGCTTTTCATCTCTCAACAGAAAATCAGGATTTTGGTTTTGTGGCCAAATTTAAAATTCAGAATATACTAATTTGAATTGAAATAGCAACATCTTTTTACTGTCCAAGTAACTGATGTGGTCCCTCCCCCAGGTCTAAACAGTTACTCTCGTAAAAAGTCTTTTTATGTCTCTCATTCATTTGGATTAGACTTTTCCTATTTATTCAATAATAAATTATTCAAGCATTAAACCATCTTGCTGTTTTTTTCATGGCAGTTGTTGGGTTGTATTTAACTTTACTTCACTTGTCCTAAAGTCACTATAACACCAAATTCACCATTTTTTAAAAATAACTGTCACTGAAATGAGTTAAATAAGGAGACATATACAAGACATATCCTTTACATTACTAAAACCAGTCATGCTTCCATCCCTTCTAGTTTATATTACACTACAGAGGATGAACGCTATGCAAGACAAGAACGTGTTAAAGTTTTGTGACTCTTTTGTTGACTCTCCCTTGAGACAATGTTCTATGGAGGCAATTGCGTATTGCTTCTTTACTTTCAGATCAGATGGACCTGGAATACACTTACGAATTTTAAATATTAGTAGTTAAATATTAACATTAGGTAATAAAATGCTGTGCCATTATAGCAGAATAAAGAAAATATTGGTATTCAGGTTTCAAATAAGCATAATCCTTTTACAAATTCTAGAACACCAGAAGTAAAGAAGAAGCCATCTTTCATAACAGAACATTTCAGCCCCAAATTATTTACTTGAAAGTGAACACAGTTACAAGTTCCAACTCAGCAACTGCTCTGCCTTGTAAGTACCAACAGCTCATTCCAGTTGAGATGTACATATTTATTTTTTGTTCTCAAATACATCTTTATTAATAAATATCCTGTGCTGGTTTGAAAGCAAAACCAGTGAGAAACTCTAAGTCAGAAGTACAATTTAATAGGAAAAACTAAAATAAATGCAATAGTACAAAAAGAAACCACTGATAGAGTCAGGACACAAGCTGACACCCTGTCAGTCAGGGTGTTGGTAGCAGTCTGCTAAAATGGTGGCTGCAGTCCTCCAGAGTTCTGCTGAAGATGGTTCTGTTGAAACAGTGATCCTGTAGAAAAGGTCTGGTCTGCACCTGACGGTCCAGTGGTAGCTCTTGTCCTCTGGGAATCCTGTAGGAAAGGGCTCACGCTGGTGTTCGAAATTTTAGCTTATATCCAGGATGGGATGCTTAGTTCCTCCCTCTGGGCAGAGCATCTCACAATGGGATGATGTAATTTTGTCAGTCATGTGGTGAGACTAGATGGCCCATTAACTGGAGATATCCCCCCTAGAGAGAGGATGGGTCATGGGAGAGATAAAGAACCCTGCCCCACCTGGTTTCGACAGCTGGCCCATTAACAGAAGATAGTCCAGAGATAGGAGGCAAGGTACACAGCCCCACCTGGTTTGAACAGCTCCTGAAGATGGTAATAGAATACACTGCAACGCAGGACATATCCATACAGACTTTCTCCCTCAAACTGCTCTTCTGGAAGGAAAGAGGAAAAATGTCCACATAAACATTGTTTATATAACGTGATATTATTGGACATAAGAGTTCTTTGCTGGATCTGCACTCCATCACTATGATTTCAAAGAATCTTTCAGGTACAGCCCTGGTAACTGCATTTTTGGCAAAACATGAGTGCATTCTACCTATTCAGAAAAGACACACCAAAAAATTCTACCAATCCACTATGATTTTGTTTCCCTATATACATTCTTTCCTCTGGACTGGCTTTTTCCTAGGCCCACTTCATGAAACAATTTGAAGTATTATTCATTGGTCAAAAGAAATGAGACTCTCTTTTTTGGTTTTATTGGGTGGAATGTCCTCGGCATTATCAAAAAATATTTTTCAAAAGCCACTGGGGGACAGTTTGTCCTTGGATAGAGTATGTAGAGTGTGCAGCTGCAGAGCAAGAGAAAGAGAAAACAATCAATGCTAGCTGATACCAAAAGAAATTCCCATTAATAGCAGTTTCATGGCAAGATGTTTGTGACATGGTCATCATTCACTTCCTTGGGGAACAGACTTCAGGATGATGAAGCTGGAGAGGAGTCAATCTGTGAGGGGGTCAGGAACCAAAGAGTATCACAACAACTCCACAAAAACTTCCTTCCCAGCACGAGCAATTATAATGCAATCTGGTGAGGAAGAACCTTGGCTACAGTGTGGCAGTTGAAACCAGATAAAAGCACTTTGCTGTCTTTAAAAGACGTGTAAGTCCCTTGTTTAACATATTCATCTTGAACTGCTTATATTTAAGAGGTGTTTCACATCTCCACAATTCTCAGATGACATTTCCTGTTGACTGCAAGCCTGTTCATATTTCTGGACCCACAATGTCTAGTGCTGCTCTTTAATAATTTTTCATACACCCCATTACAATTAGCAATTTTAAAATTACTTTCTACCTTTTTGACAACAGAATTCTGAAACCCGAATGTTAACTCCCTCACAAGATTTTAAATTCTGTCTTTGGTTAGCAGTGATTTCCTTTTATCCCTGCTTTTTCCTAGAAGCATATGAGATAATACTTCCATTTCAGTGCAGGCCAGTGCTGCTGCACCAGCACAATAGGTGCTGTGCCAGGGCACCTCTGGGAAAAGGGTTTGTAATTAACTGCAACAGCTGAGAGGGCACAAAGAAAGCCTTTATGGGGATTTCAGGATCTCTGCAGCGATCTCATAGTCAAACCCCTCTTTTGCTTTCAGTTTATGCTAAGTATGTACATTCAGAAAAACATCCCACTCCATTTTCTGCACTAGAAAATTGTATTAGTTCAAATAATGGGACAGAAAATGAACTCAGGAGGCCATCACAGCTTCCACCATGGTTGCAAAACAGTGTTAAGGTGGCTGTTATTGCTGCGATATCCAAGCTTGTATTGAACTTTCTAACACTGTGTCTACTCAAAGAACACCACAAACCTGTCTGTAAGCATGTCTATGGAAGACATTGTCTCTTTGTGGCCAAACTACTCATTTGATACTGAATTCTAGTGCATCCACAGCTGGTAGCAGAATTTATTCTCATCCTCTGCTGATAACTTTTTTTTCCTATATACATGATTACATTCACGAAAGAGAGGACAGTGAGTAAATAGAACTGAAAGAAGGAATTCAAATCTTTGTCTCTGCTGTATGTTCTTATATATATTACACATGTACATATGTATGCATATCAATGCACACATTATGTATATTTTCTGCTGATTAGTCAAATAACCCAGCAAAGAAACATAGTATTACCTTCACAAAAAAGCCTTCAGGGTTTTTGCTTTCACCTTATATCAATCCTGTACTAGCAAGTTACACCTATTTGAGTTGTGATCAGTTGTAACTTTCTAAAAGTTAAGAAAAGCCAATGAGGGAAATTGCATTGAAATTTTTAGGATTAGTCCCATCATTAATTTGACCCAAACATTATATTAACCAAACATCTGTCTGGATCATTCATTCTGTTTGCTGGTAGGATGTTCCAGGTCACTCAGGCATGTTTGCAAATCTAAATGGGCCCAATTCTAAAGGTTTGTCAAGGTTGGTTTACAGAAGCTGAGGTTTCCCTGCACCTCAGAGAACTACTAAAGCATAAATATTCATGCTTCTCATTATATTTTTAAGCGCAGAAGTTTACATTCAAATTTCCTGTATAGGAATCTACAGAATGCCCGAAACAAAGAGCTTTTTATTGCCTGTAAAATTAATAATGGGAGGCAAATTGAAGAATAGATCAAACAAATACTCATCTTTATGAGCAAATGACAGTGGTGAATTTTGAAAAATATAATTTTAAAGCCAGAATTTAGTGCTGTGTATGTTTCTATAAACGTGAACTGACACAGGAAAAAAATCGGAATCTAAGTGTTAGAAGACTCATCATTTTTACATCCACTATTAAATTCAAGAAAACTCAAGAAATTATTTTCCCTGCAGATAACATTTTAAAGTATTAGAGGATTTTGTACTGTTTACCCAAATCATTTGGTAGTGCTCTTTTCAGTACCTGTAGGTACCCATATAAATCTTATGTACCCATGTTCTCCATTTTAATCCCTGTACTCAAGTTAAATGTCAAGATTAAAGGCTGATCTTAAGCACACAAGTAATCTCCTTTACAATGTGAGTATGGAGCCACTCATTTCAAACTTGTAATCAGACATATTCCTAAAACTTCTTAGAAATCAGGTTTAAATACCTCAACTCAAATCTTGAGCAAAGGATGAAAACCAGAGTATAGGCTCATAACTGTTCATAGGAACCAAGTTAACCAGAACCCACGTGACCATATGAGCTCAGCATTAAATGTGAACTAAAATCATTGGTTTATTCCGTGGCCAACTCCTATTATTCAGCTTCTCATATGAAATTTAAAATAACAAAGGCTTCTGCAGCTTTTGCTGCACCCACAGTACTTGGAAACACATTATGAAGAGGCCTGGGTGTTACTTTGGTCATTGTAAGCCCCTGGAGGTCCTGTTAGGCTTCATGGAAAGACCCTCTTTGTCTAGTTCAGATATCTCTAGAAAATTGGCTGAAAGACAGAATTTATCTCCTTGTCATTTTACATGGAAAAAACTACAAACTTGCTACTAGATCCATTGCTACTAACTACATCACTGCAAGCTGCAAAATATCCTCACAAAGAAGAGTCACTAAGGTTACAGCCAAGGTTAGAGTGAAATCAATTCCAAGTAATATGGAATATAGCTCTGACTCCTATGAAACATTAAAGACTGGAGCAACAATCAAAAATAAAATATTCAAAATATATATAAAATAAAGACAGAGAATGTTTTATGTGTTTAAACAGGTAAATTTCTTCAAAGGTAAAAGCACTTCTGTTTATTTTCATAAAACCATAGAAAGGGGTCATTGAAAAAATTATTGTCTTGGGGTGATTGTATGACAATACTGTATTCCCCATCCCCTGCTTGATCTCTAGTGTACCTTTAAATGGCAAAGGGGGGAGAGAGAAGCCGAGAGAACTCTTCAAAGCGGCTAGCTTGACCTTGTAACTAGAATGTTTGCATTCTTTTCTCTCCTGATTCTGACAACATGTTGTTGGTTAGAGGACTTTTGCTCTCTAGTCTCTTCGGCTCTCAGCGGAGAAGGGACTGTGATCTGCCTCAGCGGCTTCTGTTCCTTTTTGGACTGTTTTTGGCTTGCTTTTCATCTGAGACCAGCTACCATCTCCGGACCTGCTCGGCGGGACCCTCCAAGGGGGATCGTCGGACCCTGCCTGGCTGGCCCGGCCCAGCGTAGGACTGCAGGTTTGTCTACAGAAAGAACTCTGAAATCTATAGTCCTCTTTTAGGGGACAGGGGAGGGGTTTCAATATTTCTCTTTTTTTTTGCCCTGTGACAGGGGGGGACTCTGTTTGTTAAATAAATAGTTTTTTTCACTTTCACTCGAGAAATTATTTTCCCGAACCCGTGGGGGAGGTGCTGCCAGGGCCTGCTTGCCTGGCAGGCAGGAGAGAGAGAGAGAGAGACGCCCCTCTCAGGTTGTTTCCTCCTGGATTTGCGTCCAAACCGGCACAATTATAAATAAAATATTTTAGCAGAAGTCAAAGTCCCTGGTCACGTTTGGAGGGGAAACATGCTTAATGCAATTCAAACTGAAAACATAACTTATCAAAAATAGTACTGGAAAGATCCTCCTTACGTTACCAAATAAATCACAAGGTTTTTCATAGCTAACAAAAACAGTATCAGGATTTATTTCACTATACTGCAAAACAAAATTAAAGACCTAAACCCTTTTGCCTTTTACTGACAATTTTCACTCTAAGGGTAACTAAGCCCTGAATTCTGGAATAAACAAGAGCAATGTGCCCAGGCCAAGCCAAGCCCCCTGAGCAGGTTTTCAAACAGAAGCATTTCAATCTCACATGAAGGCACTGCTCTGCACTGGCAATAAATCTGCAGTTAATGCAATTAACTTTTTGTGTCACAGGACCTGTTCTCCACATCTTTTTCCACAGACAAGCTCCTCTCTTGATGTTTGTCCAAAGACCTGTCACCCTTCAGATCTCTCACACAAACAACATTGTTGTTTAGCAGGCTGCAAGTTTATCTGAAGAGGAGTTTTGCTAGGTTTTTTTCAAGTCGGTTCATAAGTAATTTATTTGTACATCCTACACCCCAATTATCAAAGCAATGTGCAATCTTGACAGCTCCCCATAAACAACTCTAATTGCACCACAAGTAGAGCCCCTGCATTTACTTCCAAATCTTTACATGGGGGCTCCTATTCTTCATCAGCAAGACATTCACTGTCCTGCCTGAAGCTTCTGTTTCAGCTTCCCTTGATGAAACCCTTTCTTGTCTAGTCTCCCCTCCAAGCTCCACCTCTCTTGGCCAAGGTTGCTGCTGTGCTGTGTTTATCTCCTCCAGACTGGTCTCTGCAACCCCCTCTTCTCTGTCCTGCAGTGCTCAGCTAAAAGGCAAAAATGAGTTTCTCTTGCCTTTTGAGGTTACCACACTACATCTGATATCCCATTGTTTGTAAAAAATTACATTTTCCTGTAGTTGCACAACAAACTGTTAAATTCTAACTGCAAATAGTGTCATTGGACATAATATTCTTGCAAGCTTATTTACTTTCTGCAGTGCAATAGGCATGACAAACTCCTTGACTTACATTGGAGGGAGAGCACACACATGACAGTAAGCGAACATAGTTGTGTTTCTTGACCTTCAATTTCCAATAATAGTTCCTAACACAGAGGACTTCCTGAGAACAGCTGTTGTTGTTCCACTGCTTTGCCTCTTCAGGTTTAATAGGGTTTTCATAGCACCCTTGGAAGTAAGGCTTTACTCAAAAAAAACCGCCACAACTTCTCTCATTAAACAAGAGAACTTCTCATCAAAGAAAAAGTCATAGCCTATGTTTATGGCAACATTTTGGTACTAGGACTTCCTCCCTCATGTAAAGAAAGGCATTAACTACTAAAGCCAGCTGCCTGTTTTGTAGATGAATTCCAACAAAACCAGGAATGGTTAAAATAGAAAACCTTGTAGTAAGCGGCAGTATTTCACATATCTTTGATAACAAATGTCTCGACTACAGACAGTAAACACAGTTTTCCTGCATGACTTATTTCTTTAAATAAAAGGAAAACATGACCCATATGAATTCCAAAACACCAGGAGTCCAAAACACCTTAGACTTGGAACAAAGGCCTGAAAGTCTGTTTCTCTAATGAGCACTCTTTTTCAGAATTCGGAGGCTGGGAGTATTTTCTCTGTGTTCTTGAAAGCTTTTCTCTTAAGCTGTGAGGAAAGTCTTTCCTGTTTGCTTTACCAGCTGCAGCTCAGGTGGTTATATTATAAATGTATTTTCCTTTCTTACTTATAAGCTTTTAATAAGAAATATCTGTTGAGCTCAGTGAAAACACTGATTTTTAAGCATACATAACAATGTGTGATAAAAATTTAAACAGAAAGTTTGATAGACTGAATCATGCATGAATTACGGAATGTAAGATAAAAGCATTTTACTGATTAGCATAAGTATTTCTTGCTTTTGGTCAAGTCTAAAAATTCCAGTTATATTCAAATGCCTTGAGTTACACTAAAAATTTGGAGGAAACCACTTTCTGTATAGTTCAAATGAAAACAGTTGCAGATTTCTGGTCTAAAGCACCTCTGAATAGCTAAAACAAAATACAAAAGTCCTACAATGCTTTGTATCCAAGGTGAAAAGTTACATCTAAACCAGTTGATTTCCCAGCTCTGTTCAATACCTGGATTGCATTAACATCCTTCCAGGAAATGCACAATAAAATCCTGCAGTTTTCTATCCACAGATTTAGTTCCAACTCCACTCAGAAGGTTTCCATTTTCAGGTAGATAATGCATATACAAAGTGTTATTTAGCTTTCTGTTATCTACCACAGCTAAACCTAAGCTGTAACAAATTTATAAACACTATCCTTTAAAATCCCCATAGTTTTCCTATTCATGTATATCACTACTCAGGCTTCACAGGATATTCTCTCTAGTTCTTGCAAATTAATAGTGCACATGATATTAATTATAACACAATATTAACACAATTAATATTGTACTGTGTCTCGGTACCAGCAATTTCTATGAAATTGAATTGGAATTTAGTAAATTTATTTTTTTTGTTTCACAAAGGCAGACAGCATTCCCTCAACCCCCAGCATCTCACAATCAAGCAGAGAGCTATTCAAGCTTGCCTCCTTGATCCTTTGTCTTTAGTGCTGTCTTCACATTTAAATTTTGTGTAAAACAAGCACTGCGTTTGTTTTGGGAACGACGTTAAGAGAGCATCCTCTATTAAAAGCTCTGAGCAGCTCCAGGAACCACCAGTGAACAGGCAGAGCAGCACTGTGAGACGTACCTACCTCTGATATGAAATAAAATTTGTAACTCATTAACAGAAATTATTAAGATTAATGTGCATATTTTGGCAGTTGTGAATATAATTACAGAAAGAAGCTAAAAATATCAAGCTAGAATTTAGAATGGATCATTGAACTAAAATGCAGGGGTTTAACAAGTTGCCTGAAATTAAGATTCTGTTAGAATGAACTCATACATAGTAAAAACTAATCTATGATTAACCTAAAGCTTCCATGGTTACAATACCACCCAACAGTACTCACAGCACAAGGAATATCTTTACATCATTTAAATTTTTTGAGCCACAAAAAACATCAGGAAGAGTTCCTAAGACTTTCCTAGTAGTCTGGAACTATTGACGGTTTAGAAAAATGAAACATAATAAAACAAAGCTAGAAACTGACTGTAGCTTGCAAAACATAGGTTGAAGTGGAATTTATCATTTCTGGGAGAAGTTTTTCATGGTAGGTTAGAGAAAGAGGGAAATGGTTTCTTATTGTTTGCATGCTAAGGGAAACATAATATGCATAATATGCATGAAGGCAAGAGTCTTGCGTATAAACAGGTTTGGTAAGAGGACTGCAAAATAAAGGTCTGAGGAATAAGTTTCTGATGTTGCTGGATGAACAGTATATAAAGAAAAGAGCACTGTTGTCATATTCAAACCTAAGATGAATCTTACATCACTGGGGCATTAAAAAATAGTTACACTAAATACTTGGAATAGTTGATATTAGTATGACAGGACACAGTTCCAGAGCCATCTCCTTTTTAGAAAAAATGCTTCCGCACAATGCTTTACAGAAATGGCCTCCTTCTTTAGATGAGTGCTTTGTCTACAACAGCCACTTTCCAGATGCACTCAGTTCCCATCTGCATAGCCTCAGAAGGTGCTACTCATTTATTCCATACATGTATTTTGTAAAAAGTTACTCTGGTTTTCTTCTGAAAGAGAAAAGAATAAAGAGAAGCAACTGGCTTCAAAGCTGGGTACACAAGAGCCAACACCTTATGCAAAGAAGAAATGGCTATTCTGTGATGTGAAAGGAAATTACTCCGAGCCAGAGCTGCTCCCCCTTCTGCAGGTTCAAAAGTGTATGAAGAGAATCAAATCAGTGCATCTGGATATGGATAGGAGAGAACAAGAAATGCAGGATGGACAGAGCCAGAATAGTTAGGCACTGTCTGCCTAAAGTAGTTATTGCAAAGGGAGAAGTGGTAATTAGGGACAGCCATAACCATCTCTTCTACCTGGAAAAGCCATCAGGCACCCTGGTTACAGTGTAGGCACTAATTACAGTAATGAGGCTGCAGCACAGCTGCAGCACATCTCCATCACCACTCAGTGGCAGGATGTGTCTGCTTTGCTCGCCCTCGGCCCCTCAGGCAGCGGGCTCAGCCTTGCTCTCAGTATTGCTATGCTCTGAGTTAGCACTGCCTGAACCAGTGCGAGGCAAGGCACAACCTGAGACTGCAACTCGAGAGGCTTTTAAAGAAACTCTGCTCATGATGTTGCTGTAACAGAATAGGCAACTGTTTCACTCAACTGGTGGGGCAACCTCATGTAAAATTTGAACTGATCAGATCCATCAAATATTCAAGCTGATCCACTGTCTCGGTTTGAGAGAC
>VWPU01020372.1:0-14973 GCA_013398955.1 Callaeas wilsoni
CCCAATGGCAGCTGGGGCTCCGCACGGCCCCGCCGGCGCCCGCTCAAAACGCGCGGGGCAGCGGAGGCGCAGAGCAGCGCTCGGTCCCGCGCCCCGCCGGCCCCCGCCTCGACGCCATGAAGACCTTCTTCACCATCGAGATCAAGGATGGGCGCGTGCAGCCCCTGGCGCCCCGCATCACGGCCACCCCCGGCAGCCAGCGGGCAGGTGGGCACTGATGGGGTACGGGGTGCACAGGACAGGCCCGGTGGGCAGATGGCATCTGTCATGAGGCCTGACACTGTAAGAGCATTGATGGGCATGGATGTCATGCAGGGAGGTGGGACTGCTAAAGGTGGGGATCTCTCAGGAAAGTGGGCACTGCAGGGGAATGGACATCCACAGGGCTGTAAGCACTACAGGACTCTGCTCCTAATAAGACAGTGTGCACAGCTAGGCAGTGGAGCAGGTGAGTGCCAGTGGGCAGTCAGACACTGGCAGATGGTGGGCACAAATGGGCAGGTGGAGGCAGGCAGGCTGAGCCAGGCCAGGTGGGTGCTGATCGGCAGCAGTGGCATTTGAGTGCTGGCAGTCCAGAGGCTGAGCACGGGTGCTGCCAGAAGAACAAAATGTGCCTGGTAGCCCTCATCCTTTGGTATGCACTCTCAGCCTGCTTGGGGCATCTCGGTTCAGTGAGACCATCTGGCCCTGCAGCCTGTCCCCAGCCCCATTGTCTTACCATGTTTGTTCGGGGTCATTCCCCAGTCCCTGCCCTGCCCCTGCAGCCCTGTGTCATCCTCTCCTCACTGACCTGCTAGTTCAGGGGAGCCCACGCCATCCTGCTTTGTCCCATCCCACTGCTGCACCATGTCTGTTCCAGCCCCTGCTTGCCTGCAGATGTGGCTGGCTCAGAATGCTCCTGTAACCATCCCTCTCACCGGGGAGTCTTGGCTCCAGCTGAAACACTGCAGGAAGTGTTCCTCCTTGGGGAGGATGATAAGCCAGGGTGGCAAGGGGTCTCGACTTCCCCATCTCTTGCTTGTCCCCAAAGCCCTTTTCCTGTGCCCAGAGCTCAGTGCTCACTGCCAAGGCAGGGTATGGGGGGCAGGTGGATAGCCTAGCCAAAGCCACTCCCCAGCTGTGGGGCTGAGCCTGTGGGCTGGGTCAGACCCACATGCTTCTTGCTCCCCTTGCAGAAGTGACTCTGGGTCTGCGGAGCACCCCCATCCGTATCACCACCATCCCCAGCAGTGTCAGCAGCATCTGCAACATCAGCAGTGTCAGCAGCAATGTCACCAAGGTGAGTGCCCAGGGGGTCTGTGGGGCCATGCCCCACCCGGCCATTGCCTGGCAGCTCCAGGTCTTGGGGTGGGGACCAGGGACCAAGGATTTAGTGTAGGCAGCACACTCCAGAGGCTCTGTCTGGTTTTGGTTGGTGCTTTTGCTTTGGTAGGGCTTTTTTCATCAAGAGACCCTGGACTTTACGTTGCACAGCCCCACATGAGCCCCCTGCACCCTAGACTGTGCCACCATGTACTCAGACACTTGGGGAGGTGGGTGGAGGGGGACAAGAAGTCTTTTGTGGGTCTGCTTCTGTTTTAAACACCTTTAAGGATGGCAGCAGCTCAGGGAAAAACCCATTGCTAACCACCCTTCTGTTTTTCCTCCTGGGGATGGACCTTGACCATGTGTCTGGGGAGCCTGCCTTGGAGGGAGGCTATTCCTCGAAGGTCTCTAAAGCACCCTGGAGCTGTGGGTTGGGGTCTTGCCTGTTCCTCCTATGCCATTCTGAGTGGAGAGTGCCCAAAGTCCCAGCCCACCCAGGAGGGATTCTTGGGTATAACTGGAGAAAAAAACCTGAAAAACAACCTCTCTGCAGTGTTTTGCAGAGAGAGCAGGCTGTGGCCACCCTGGGGCTGGGTGCACACAGGAGACAGCCCTTCAAGTGCTTTTATCTGCTTCTGCCCATGTAGGGTAATGTGAGGCGCCCATGTGCTGCCTTGGCAGGAGCCAGGATGTCAAACACGGCTCTGTCTCACTCATGGCCCTGCGCACGCCTGGCTGCCTCTGCAGGAACAGCACTGTGGGTGGCCTGTGTCACTGCCAGTTGCTGTGGTACCACCTGTGGCCTGGGGCATACTGGTGGCGGTGGTACCACTGGCTTCACCCCATCCTCAGCCCAGCCCTTGCCAGCATGAGGCAGGCAGTGCCCACAGGTGCTGCCCACACCTGTCTGCAGGTCATGCCTGTGGGCAGCTGGCTGTGGTGGGGTGACTTCCCTGTGCTAATGCGCTTGGGCAGGCTTGGCCCGAGCGCTTGTCAGTTCTCATTAAGGTATTAGTGGGGGGCCTGAGGTCCGTCGGCTGCCTGGCAGGAGACGCAGCCTCCAGGTATGCTCCCAGTGGGCAGGAAGGAGGAGGAGGATGAGCAGCGGTGCTGGCAGCCCTGCAAGGTAGGGCTTGGTCGGAGGACCAGCAGGCTGCAGGGACCTGGGGGCAGTAGCCGCAGCGACATGTCTTCTCGTTGGTGGGGTGCTGCCTGTGCCCATTGTGCAGGGACCTGCTTCCCTGGGGCAGGCATTGGGCAGCGCAGGGGTATGAAGACCTAAAATCCATGCTGTGGCCAACGCCCTTGCAGCAATGCCAGCCTGAGGCTGGAGATGTGCTGTGGTGATGCCGGCCCAGAGCAGGAAGGCACTTAGGTAAAAGAACACAGCAGTGGTTGACCTTTTCACTCACCCAGCACTGCAGTGGTCAGGGCTGGTCGTCACCACTTTGTCGTACAGCCCCCAGGCTGGTATCTGGCCCTGGCAGCCTCCAGGGGTGGGGGGGGCACTTACAGGGCTCCCCTTGCTGAGCCACCTGGTCCCACAGCCGGATGCACTGCCAAGTGTGGCGCCTGGCTCACCACCCCTGCACGGGACCCCTGGCTGCTGGGACCAGAATAGCCCACAGGCAGAGAGCAGGCCAGCCTCCAGCCGGGGGGGGTGCCCTGGCCCCTATAAAGGGCAGCGGACAGCTGAGTGGGGCTCACTGCAGCGCCTGCACCGCCACCATGCCGGGGCTCAGCTTGGAGGGGCTGGCGCAGGCTGGGGCGGCTGAGCTGGCAGAGCTGCGGCAGGAGCTGGTGGCATTCCGGGGGGCAGCAGAGGGGCAACTGGAGCGGGCCCTGCAGCAAGTGCAGGCGCTGGCGCAGGCACTGCAGACATTGGAGCAGGAGCACCTGGAGTTGCAGGCAGAGCTGGGGCGCCTGGGCCGCCGCCTCGATCTGCTGGTGCCAGGGCTGCAGGCACCCCCCAGGGAGGACATCAGCACCCTCTTTCTGGAAGCACAGGACCCTTGCACCCACTTTGAGGGCACTGAGGAACCCAGTGGCCCTGTGGCCCATCCACCCACTTTCTCCAGTATGCGCCAGCAATCGGCCGTGCATCTCTCCCGAAGCAACAGCAGCGTGAGTGTGGGCAGCCCTACTCCATGACAGGGGGAAGGGAGGGGGTCACCAGCCCCCAGGGCTCTTGGGTGTGTCTGTAGCCCTGGCATAAGGTGTGACTATGGCAGTAGTGCATGGGGACACAGCACCATGGGGATCTGCTACTCCTTGGGCTCACTGTGACGGGGCTGTGCACCCACCTGTTCGGCATTCCCAGTGTGCCAGGTGGGAGGCTGCAGGCAGCTGTCCTGCCCCCACAACAGCAGCAGGCATGGGTGGTGGCATGGGTGCATGTGGCCAGCGTCAGCTCCTGCTGACAGCTTTGCCATGGATCAGTTACCAGGCCACAAGATGTAGGATGGGGCCAGGTATGTGTGTGTGGCTGCTCTGGCCCCACTCTGTCGTCTCTGCTGCCTCTGTGCCCTATTCCGGGCCTGGCCCACTGCCTGCTATGCATTGCTGGGGGGTTGTGCTGAAAGGGACTTGGCGTCCTGGCTGTGCTCGGGCAGGGGCTGAACTGGCCTAGATCCTGGCAGGGATGCGGGGGAAGGCTCTTGATCTCCTGCACAAGCTCTTCTCTACACTAAGTCCCTTAATTCCATGGAAATCCCTGTACTGCTAATTGCGTGCACTGGCCTTGCCAGCACTTTGCCTACTGCTGAGTAACGGCCACTGCCCAGCCCAGAGCCCTGGGCAGCCCCTGCCTGTTGGGGGACCCAGCCACCTCCTACGAGGGAGCAAGGAGGATTTGGAGATATTTTCGCAGCCAGACTGGAAGGAGGAGAGGGACTGCTGGGCCGTCCTGGGGCATGGTGTGCTGCAGGAGACTGTCATGCTCCCCTGCCTGCCTTGGGCTCTGCAGATGCTTGTGGCATCCCACCAGCTGAGAGCACTTATGCCCCATGTGGCATGTCCTCTCCAGGGTCCTCACTGCCTGTAGCACTGGGCAGGTGTCATGGTGATGAGGGCCTAGACCCTGGGAAGAGGTGGGGGAGTGGCCAAGCTGGCAGAGGCTCAGCTGCATGGTGATATCCTTGCAGATGGAGTCGGAGGTGGTGGAGCAGCACCAGGCACCAAGGCGGGAACCAGAGCTGCCCAACGGCATGGAGAAGGTGGAAGTGAGGGAGGTGGAGAGAAGGAGCAAGCTGAACGTCGAGGAGCTGAGCAGGATTGAGGATGAGGATGTTTTGGATAAGATGGTACCTCATCCTCTGGTTCGGGCTCCTGCAGGAAGGTAAAGGGACCTCAAGCTGATGGCAGAAGACTAATGATGACTTCCCCCTCCTGCAGCTGGACCGGACAACAGACTTTGAGGAGCGACGGCTGATTCGAAATGCCATGCGGGAGCTGCGCCAGCGCAAGCGAGGTACTCAGGGATGGTGACCCCTGCTGGGGTCAGAGCGGTGGTGGTGGCAATACAGTGTGCTGAAGTGGGGCTGTCCAGCTGCAGGGAAGCAGTAGGGTGTGTGCTGGGTCCTCTGTTGACCCCCTGGCTTTGCGAGGCCAAGGACGTCATCCTTCCCACGAGCCAGTTGTGGGCCAGCTGCAGGACCCCTGGTGTGACAGGAACTGTGCCCACCACCCCACCTTGTTGCTGATGCCGTCTCCCACTCATATTTGCAGACCAGCGGGAGAAGGAGCGGGACCAGCGGCTGCAGGAGGCTAGGAGCCAATCTGTGGCAGGAAGGGCTGGCCATGCCACGGAGACCACCACCATGCAGAGCACTCAGTCAGCCGATGGCTCGGCACGCAGCACTGTCACCAAGACTGAGCGTCTCGTCCAGTCTAGTATGGGCTGAGCTGGGGGGGCATGTGCCAGCCCTTTGGGGGCCTTGCAGAATCCTTCCCAGTGCTCTGCCACCACAGCTCCTTTGCCATTCACTGCCTGTTCTGAGTCTGGCTTGACTGTGCTGGGAGCAGGACTATGGTTCAGAGCTGAGTCTCTGGTTTACCCAGAGTCTGCCTGGGAATAATTAAGGGTTCTGCTCTGGTGACTTCCATCTGAATCCCCAACCCTGTCAGGATGGCAGGGCCTCATCTGCACCTTTGGCCTGTCTCTTGCCTCCTATACCCTGCTCTCCCAGTCCCTGGGATGCCCCAGCTCCCTGCTGCTTTGCGCTTGCCTCTTTGTTCTTTGCCTGGGGGTCACATGCCCTCTGTCCTCTCTCTGCCTACCATGGCTCTACCACCTGAGACTTCTCCCTGTTACACTGCATGGGTGCGAGGGTGCTTGGCAGCAACAGGCATCTATGTGTGCTGCTCCTCCCAGCCCAACAGTTCCTGTTGCCTTGTCCCTGCAGGCAATGGCACCAAGACCTCCCGTACTACAACCGTGGAGTCGAGTTATGTGAAGAGATCAGACAGTAAGAGTTTTTCCTGCCCTTTCCCCTCAGCATCCTCAGGGTGTAACCCTGGGGCATCACTGCCGCTGAGCTGTCACTGCCCTGGTGCAGGCAGAGGCCTGCCTGCCTGCCTGCCTGGCTCAGCTGCCCTCAGCTCCTGCCCAGGGCCTCTCTCCTTCCACTCTCTCTGCAGATGGCAACAGCACTTTTGTTCAAACCAAATCATCTTACAGCTCCTCATCCAAGAAGACGGGCAGGTGAGCAGAGGTGCCTGTGGGGACAGCCTCACATGGTCCCTGTTACTCATCTGCTTGTGCAAACCCTCTGGCCAGCTTGCAGTGTCCCCATGCAAATTCCGGAAAGTCACCCCAGTGACCCCAAAGCATCCTGCTCCTTGGGTACATTCACTGTGTTCAGAGGTTCTCATGGGTCCTTCCAGGGGCACAGAGATAGGTCTGCCAGCTGAGGACCTTAAGCCACCTCTCTTCTGTCCCAGGGACATGGAGGTCTCCAGAGTGCCAGGGCTGGCCATGGGCTGAGACCACTGCTTGCCCTTCCCTGGGCTGACCACAGCCCCTTTAGCATTGTCTGTCCCTCTCCCAGCATTTTTGACCGTGAGGATGAGAGTGCTTCTCGGCAGAGCAGCCTGGCTGCGCTGGAGCGGCGTCAGGCGGAGAAGAAGAAGGAACTGATGAAGGCTCAGAGCCTGCCCAAGACATCGGCCTCACAGGCACGCAAGGCCATGATGGAGAAGCTGCAGAAGGAGGGTGGGAGGTGAGGCTGGGCCTGGGGCGGGCTGGCCAGGGCAGTGAGTGCTGCACAAATAACAACACTCTGCAGCTATGGATAACACCCTGTGTCTCCTGCCACAGTTCACCAAACCCTGCAGCATCACAGGCCACCATGCAGCGCTCCTCCAGCTTTGGTGTGCCCAATGCCAGCAGTATCAAACAGATGTTGCTGGACTGGTGCAGAGCCAAGACCCGGGGCTATGAGGTGGGTGCCACCTTCTCTTGTGTCCCAAGGCCAGTCACTCTGTCCCTTGGTAACTCTGTTGCCCTCTCAGCATGTGGACATCCAGAACTTCTCATCCAGCTGGAGTGATGGCATGGCCTTCTGTGCCTTGGTCCACAATTTCTTCCCCGATGCATTTGACTACAGTAAGCTGACACCCCAGAACCGCCGCCAAAACTTTGAGGTGGCCTTCTCTTCTGCAGAGTACGTACCCCTCTTGCTATCATATGGACTTGGGATGGCTTGGGGTGGCTCTCCTGCTCGCTGCTGGGGCGAGGGGGGACATGTGGATGTGATGGTGCTGGAGGTGGGTGCCTGTAGGTGTTACTCCCCCCATGCAATGCAACGAGGTTAGGCGCTGTGGGGGCAAGCAGCAGCTGTGTGGGCAGAGTCAGGAGAGGCCAGTGCAGCCCAGTCTGGTGTGGCAAGGGTGGGTGTGGGGATCTGGGTTCCTGGGTGTGGGACAGAGCACCCAAAGGCAGAGCAGCAGCCCCACAAGCCCACCTGGCTTCAGGCAGTACATCCCATCCTGGGGTACCAGGTGTGGGACTGCAGCCTGTGGGGGGAGCAGGGTTTGCCTATGCCAGGTGCCTCCTTTCACAGTTGTACGGGCTCAAACACCGTTGCAGCTTCTCCAGTCTCTTCCCTTCCCCTTTTCCTTCTGGTTTTCCTGGGTGCTGAGAGATGGGAGTGCGCCCAGCTGGAGGGCTGGCAGCCAGCCCCTCTCTCCTTCCTTCTGTCTCTCTCCCACCCACCCACTCCTCTCCTCCAGCACCCTGCCCAGGGGCAGGGCTGGGGGTGGGGGGTCTCATCCTGCTGATGTCCAAGGTGGCGGGGTGAGCTGGGGACTCCCGCAAGCACCCGGGTGCTGTGGTGCTGTTTGGTGGAGTGAGAAGGGGGCTGTGGGCCTGGCTCTTGGCACTCCTGTTAATGGATTTTTTGCCTTAATTGGGAAACTGGTGCACGGATTTGAGAGAGCCATCAATCTCTCCAGCCTGGAAGCCAGGTGGCCTCTTGTCCTACCTCCTCCTCCAGCTCTTGTGAGCGTCCTCTCCCGAGCTTCCTGCACCAGGGCTGTGCCGCGTGGTTCCAAGTGGAGCTGGGCAGGAGGGCTGGGCTTGCCCCCCCCATCGTCCCAGTGGGTCTATATAGGAGCTATATAGAGCGCCGCTCCACTCTGGAACCCGCTTCCCGAGCACCTGGCGCGCCAGAACACCTCACTCCTCCTCCTCCTCCTCCTCCTATTCCATCTGTCTTTCCCTCTGGACTTCACGCCTCTCCACGCCACTCACCTGCCCCTCTCTCCCTTGCTTGTGCCTCCCCCAGTCTCACTGAATGGCCTTGGCATGGGGTGCCCGGAGCCCTCCTGCCCCTGCATCGTGCATCCCCAGAGCATGCCAGAGCAGAGCAGCTGCCAGTGGGATGGGAACTGCACTGATCTGTGTCTCTTGTTTTCTCTTCCTCCCCTCCCTGACTGGGCTGCGGTCACTGGCTTGCCCCTCTCTCTCCCTGCACCCAGGAAGCACGCGGACTGTCCACAGTTGCTGGACGTGGAGGACATGGTCCGGATGCGCGAGCCAGATTGGAAGTGTGTGTACACATACATTCAGGAATTCTATCGCTGCCTGGTCCAGAAGGGGCTGGTAAAAACCAAAAAGTCGTAGCCCATTGTCACCCCCCCCCAGGACCGATGGTGAGCACCTTCCCCTCCAAGTAGCGGCCCATGCCCCCGCCACCACCAGGGCTTGGCAGGGAAGTGACTGCCTCGGCTGCGGACGAGGCTGGGGGATGCTGGTGGGTGAGGGGTGAGTCCTGGCAGTGCCAGACAGGGCCCAGCAGGAGATGGGCAGAGACAGTTGGCTGGGCTTGGGCCTTCTGGAATAGCACCTATGGGGATTTGGGCAGAGGGGGGTCTGTGTCACCCTGGAGTGCTGTTGGCTCTCCAGCTGTGGGGAGGGCAGTAGTGAGAATAGAGCCCTGCCCCCATGGCTGAGCCTGACCCAGGGATCAGCTGCCGGGGATGCAGGGGATACTCAAGGTGTTCTGACTTGTGCTGCCTGAGTGTAGGTGGCCCCCCAGGATGCTGCAGCATCACTGCTTGCACTTGCTGCCTCATTCCCCTGCCCCAGGGTGCATGCCCAGCTCTGAGATGCTGCCTGCTCATATATGGGCAGAAGCAGGAGCCTGGAAAGTGTGACTCAGGACTCAGGTCCTGCCTCGTCCCACAGTGTTTGTGCCTGTCTCAGGGCATCCTGGCTGGCGCTGGAGCTGTGGCTCCCCTGGCTCTGCCACGGTGCTGGCACACCAGGGCCCAAACAATGGCTTTATAAGGGCAGAGCCGCTCTCCGTGTGCTGCTATTGCTCTGCCATCACCCCCTGAAGCCAGTGCTTTCCCAAGGCCCCAGGCATCACCCCCCGCATTCCCACGGTGGCCAAATCATGAGGCGGGGCTGATGCCAGTCAGGCTGTGGGCTTGGAGCCTACTGACCAGGCAGCAGAGACCTAATGGGATGGCTGGGGCCATAGGACCCAGGGTGGGGGGCTCTCCTGGGCCCTGGTGCTCCCCAGGGGCTGGCACTGGCTAGGGTTGCTGCTTGGGGTGGAGCTGTTCTAAGGGCCAATGTGTGCAGTGGGGCTACTGCAGGAGGGGAGAGGGGAGGTACAGGGCTTGGCGGTGAGGGTGTTGTGGTGGTGGGTGGCAAGCAGAGGGTTCAGACCCTCCTTGTGCACCTCATCTTTAGGGGCAGAGCCCTGCCTTGGGGGATCCTCCTTGTGCACCCAGAGCCTTGGGGCAGAACCTTGAGTGGCCCAGGCCAAAGCAGCTGAACTGGCCATGGTGGCAGCAGGTGCTGCCAGTTTGTGTCAGCACCGCCCCCAGTGCCAATGCAGCCCTTGCTCAAGCAGCAGCAGCAGCCTGGCATGCTCCAGCACCATCTGTCCCCTGAAGGGGGGACAGTGCCTGGTAGGGGTGCAGGGGCCTGGGCAGGGCCAGGAGGGTTGGCAGCAGTGGCAGGGTTGCTTCTGTGCCCCCCCTTCTCTCCCAGAAGAAAGGAGAGGACAGAGGTGGCCAGATACCCTCCATGCTCTTCCTGGTTGTGATAGTTACCCCTAATCGTGTTGTCAGCCCCTTCAAATGCCCAGGGAGCCCCGACTTAGGGACAGACATGGCCCAGGGAACTGGATGGGTGGCAAGGCAGAGTGGGCCACCCCACCAAAAGGGCAGCGGCAGAGCCTCAAGGCTACTATGGGGATGGGGAGACAACCACAGTTGATCTGCCAGGGCCCCACATGACTGGTAGCTGCTGGAGCAGGGTCCTACATGGACCCCTGCACTGTAGTGGGGCAGGGAGAGGAAGAGATAGGCCAGGTTGAGTGAGCTGAGGCAGGGTGGTGCCCACAGTAGGGTGTGCTGGGCCTGGGACAGGCAGCCCGCAGGCTCCAGTCTGGGGCAAGGGTGGGAGCTGGGCTGGCAGGGCTTGGGGAAAGGCAGAAGAGCAGGGCCAGGGCTTGAGGCAGGAGTGAGGGGCAGCATGTAACCAAGATCTATCCCCTGCTTTCCTTGGACCGTTTAGTAGGGCTGGAGGCAGGGGCACAGCAGAGACACCTGCTGCCAGGCAGGGCTCTCTATAGAGGCCACCAGCATCGGCTGGAGAAGCAAGAGGAGGAGGATGGGCACGGCTTTAGCAGGAGATGACTGCCAGCGCCAAGAGCTGAGACAGAGCACCAGGGGAGCAAGGGGTGCAGACAGTCGGGCAACCCCTGCCCCAGGGTGGGCACCTCCCAGGGCAGACAACATGTGCTCTTCCCAGTGTCAGGAGCAGCAGGACTGTGGGTACCAGGGTGGGGTGGGGCATGTGTGAAAGGAGCTGAGCAGGTCTGAGGGCAGCAGTGCCCACACCAGCAGGCCCTGGGCAGTGTGGGGTGCCCATCCTAGCTCTCACATGGGGTAGCCTGGCTGAGGCCATGCTGAAGGCTTCATCTCTGCAGGACGCTGGTGGACTGCGTACCGCTGGTGGAGGTCGAAGACATGATGATCATGGGGAAGAAGCCTGACGCCAAGTGCGTCTTCACCTACGTGCAGTCCCTCTATAACCACCTGCGTCGCCACGAGTTGCGCATGCGGCAGAAAGAGTGCTAGAGCCTGCCCTGCCCACCCCCACTGCTGCCCTCACCCCAGAGCTGCCCGCGGGCAGGGGAGCTGCTTGCCTGGGAGGGTCTGGGGGGCCATGGGTCTGGCACTGGTGACAGGAGAACTCTTCCACCAGGGCACCCTCACACCTCTGCCTTGGCAGAGCTGCTTCTGCCTCGGCCAGCTGTGGGCTGTCCCTGTGGGCAGAGCCAGGTGGGTGCTGCTGAGGATGCTCCCAGCTTGGCTTGCACCCCATACTCCAGCCTTTTAAATTACTTGTTCTCCAGGAATTATTTGCCCTGCAGGCAGCATCCCTGTGTCCCTAGGGTGGCCTGGGCACAGCTGTGCCCTCAGACTTAGGACACCTCATGGGTCTGTGGCTAAGCAGGGCTGTGCAGTCCAGCCAGGGTCACGGTACATCCTGCAGGCAGCACCTGTCAGTGGTTCCCTTGGCCCCCTGCAAGGAAGCCTCTATGCCCACTGCAGGCCCTGCTTGGTGTCACCTCCCTGGGGACAGCTCCACAACTGTACTGACACCCTGCTTCCCACCTCCACGTGCACCTGGGGCACTTCTACATTAGGGGCACCTTGTGGGCTGGGGAGGGGGCAGGGGCAAAGGGTCCCAGGGGAGTGCAAGGCCAAAGGAGCAAGCAGAGACAACTGCCCCCACTACCCTCTCCAGCTCAGGGCACTCGCGTGCTCAGCGCTACTTGCCCCTCTGTCACATCTCTACACCCGCGCTGACACGTGTACCAACACCAGCCAGCTAATAAAGGTTTTATCTAGGGCAATGCCTCTAACTCAGGTCCTTCTGCCAGTGGCGTATTGCACACCACAGTGCTTGGGGAGCACTAGCAGTCCAGCTGCTCCTGGCCCCTCTACCTGCAACTCCACTGCTTACTCAGCCCAGAGGGACACTGGGGCATGTACTGCTCCTCCCCTCATTGATGATGTCCATAGCTGAGCCACCCTGACCGGGTCTATCGGTTCACTGTTCCCCCATCAGCTCAGGTGGGGCACAGGGAAAAGATCGGATGTGGCCAGCAAGGCTGTGATCAAGTGCAGCTGTGCCCCACTTCCTTCCCCAGCTGAGGACCAGATGTCCCCACTGAGCCACTGCAGCCATGGGGCTTTGGTTCAACCCTGCAGGACTTGTTCATGGGCTCATGCCCATCCCCCTGCACCCTGTAAGAGTAGCTCATCCCTTGCCATGGTGCCCACCACCGTCATTCCTCTATCATGCTGGGGAGAGGTGGCACAGGAACAGCACAGTTGGTCTGTAGGTTGGTTTGTTGCTCACCAGCAGTGACTATGACTGTGCCATTCTCTCCTGCCTCTGTGAGAAGCTCTGGGACACCTAGCTGCCCTTGGAACAGAACAGTGCAGAATGCATGCCACTGAGCCCCCTCTGAAAAGACGACACAGTGCAGATGACTGCAAATAAAAGCTTTACTAGGAGCTGGATATGACATAACCCTGCTGGGGGGTAAAGCCCCCTTCTTGGGGCAGCTCTCCCACCCTTGGGACTCAGCACATCTACCCTTAGCACCTGGCGCTTTCTGCTGAGGGTTTCATCCTGTCCCATGCAGGCAGGATACTGCTGCCCAGTGCTGGGAGCAGCTAAACCTCTGGGCACAGCAAGGGACTGCAAGGAATGCTGCTTCTCCTGACTGGCCAGGGATAATGGGCTCCAAGGACAGGAGAGCATCAACCAGCACACAGGACCCTTGGAATGCCCAGAAGTGTCCAGGAAGCCCCTCCATGAGGCTGGATCTGCCTAGGGCATCCTTGGGGCAGAGGATACACAGCACAAAGCAAGAGTGGGGGGCAAAAACCTTTGTCACTCTGTGAAACCATCCCCAGCTGCCATAACACCCTCATTCCCTACACTGGGGACTGGCTGCAGGACCCTGTCCCAAATGTGGCACTCCTTGCTAGAGGTCTGGGTGTTCTTCCTTGTCACGCTTGGGTGGGGTCTTGCCATCAGTGGTGGGTGCTTGGGGAGGCAGCAGTATTGGCAGAGGCTTGGCAGGGGCAAACTGGAACTCCTTTGGCACAGGGGCATCAGGTGTCTCCTTGCGGTAGAAACCCAACTCCTGCACCAGCTGGTTGATCTCTTCCCGGGTCATGTCGCTCAGGGGAATTCTCTGCACCCAGACAGAGGCTGTAGCCTGGCACCTGTGGGGCAGTGACCACTCGAGGCCCTGTGGCAGTAGGTGCTACACTGCCTACTCACCTCTAGCTCCTCATACCGGCGGCTGAGGAGCACAAGCTCAGGGTCAGCACCAGGCAGATGTTTCATCTCCAGGTTATGGCTGGACAATGTGTCAAGGACTGGGCAGCACTGGTCAGGTCCATGCAACCCCCATCCCATCCCATCCCATTCCATCCCATCCCATCCCATCCCATCCCATCCCATCCATCTCCTTCCATCCTCCATCACATCCCAATCCTGCCTATCCCGTACTATCCTCTGTCCCAGCCTATCTTCTCTCATATCGCGTTCCCTTCCATCCCATCTGTTCTGTCCCACATCCCATCCTTCATTGCATACCATCCCATCCTCCATCACATCCCCCAACCACCCCGTCCTCCACTCCTCACCAAACCCTCTCCTTCGTTCCTCACCAAATGCCATCCTCCCTCAGCCCATCCCCTCCCATGCTTCATTCCCTCGCATCCTGTCCCGCACCCATCCCATCCCATCCCATCCCATCCCATCCCATCCCATCCCATCCCATCCGGCAGGGACCCCAGCGCTGCAGCCGCGGCCGGCGGGTACTAGAGTGGGATGTCCTGGGTGACGAACGCCTTCACCTGCGGAGAGCGGCCGGCCGGGCCCGGCTCAGCGCTGGGAAGTCCTGACTTCCCGCCCCGCCCCGGCCCCGGTACGTACCTCCCTGAGGCGGTTCAGCCGTCACCCGCCGCAGGTCTGCGGGAGAGGACACCCTGTCAGGCACCCGGCGGGCACCGATTGATCCCCGGCGTGCCCCGCGGCCCCCGCCGGCGCTCACCTCCACCTTGCCGCGGGCCAGGTCCCGCAGCACGGCCCCGCGGAGCCGGGGGTGCTCCGAGCCGCCGCCCGCCGCCAGCGCCGCCGTCAGCAGCAGCCACAGACACGGCCCCGACAGCAACGCCCGCATCGCTCCCGCCGCTGCCACGTCCGGCGCGGCTCGGGCACGCGCACGGCACCGCGCATGCGCAGCGACTCGCGCGGGCAACACGTGCACACACACGCACGCACAGACATGCGCACACACGTGCGCGCACACACGGACACCCGCTTACTCACGTGCGCGGATATGCGCACACCCGTGCACACCATGTGAGTGGCGCGTAACCGCCGCGAGCGCGCACCGTGCACAGAGCGGTGCCACACAGACCAACAGCGGCACCGGCAGCAGCACACACAGAGCAACGCACACCAACCCTGCACAGATCGACACAGAGACCAACAGCAGCACACACACAAGAGCAATACACAGAAACAACAGCTACACATACACACAGCAACACACACACACCATGCACAGACCGACACAGAAACAACACACACCAACAACAGCAACACACACACCCCAACAGCACACGCATCGTCTTACACAGTCCCATGACACCCACACTGCACACATCCACAGTATGCACACTGACACCACATAGTGCAAAGACAGACAGAGACGCCCAGGTCAGGGTGTGTGCATTCACACACAGCTGTGCACACTCACACACTCTCCTGCACACACAACTGTGCACACACACGCATGCACAGGTGTGTGCACACAGCCCTGCATACATTTATATGCAGTCTGCACAACAGCATATAGGTTACAGCAGAGTGGACGTGGTCTGTATCTGAACGCAGTGAACAAGCCAGACTTAGTAGGGCCTGCTTGCTCTGAGTGAGTGCTGTGAGATTAGCATGACGTAGTGCTGAGAGTGTCCTTGAGGTGTCCATGAGAAAAAAGGGAGGTTGAACGGGATGCGATAACCGCGAGCTGGGAGGAGGGAGGACACTTGTTTGCCGTATGTTAACCAATGAGTAGACAGTAGATGCGCATGATTTTACCTACGTATCCAATC
>VWPU01020382.1:0-56085 GCA_013398955.1 Callaeas wilsoni
GGGCGCGGTGGGCGGGGCGGGCGGGCAGCCGTCCCGGTGGAGCGGGCGCGGGCTCGGTCTCGCCTTTGTCAGGAGCGGCGCGGAGCAGAACGGGCGGCGGCGGGTCGGGCAGGACCGGGCGGCGTCATGTCGTACCAGGGCAAGAAAAACATTCCGCGCATCACGGTGGGTGCGACGGGCGGGCGGGGCACGGCAGGGCGCCCCGTGGGGCGGGGGGGAAGCTCGGTGCCGGCGTCCGGCGTTGCGGGTCGGAGCGGGGCGGCGGCGGCGCGCAGACAAAGAGCCGCCGCCCGCGCAGGTGCCCGGGCGCCGCCGGTGAACCGAGCTGGGCAGAGCCCGCGCCCCAGCGGGCGCAGCCCGGGCTGGAGCGTCTGCTGTGGCCGGTGCCCGGCGGTACCCGATGCCGGTGGGGGGTTCCCCCCGGGCGGGGCCAGAGGGGGCGGGCGGCTGCCCCGGCCTCCCGCAGGGCGCTCCCGACCCTCGGTATCCCCGCCGAGCAGCTCCTCGGTCTCGCCGTATCAGGTGCGGCGGTGCCGCTGCGGCGCTCAGGGACCCGCCTGCCCCTGCCAGCCCGGGAGAGGCGGCGGCTGGTGGCTTGGACCTGGAGCTGCGGGAGCCCCGGTCCCACCGGTACCCTGCCGTGCCGCTCCCTCTGGGGCTTTTCCGCTCTGATCTCTGCCGTGGCAGCTCTACTGCACGGCTCGCCCTGCGGAGGCCGCAGAGGGCTTGCTCCTGGGAAGGCAGTCTGGTCTTTCATCTTGTTGGCTTTTTGCTGGCTTCGTTGTAGCTCCTGATTTTTCTACTGAGGACAGCTCTGGCCCTCTGAAGAAAAAGGAAAAGCAAAGCACTTGACTTCCATTCTTCCATTATTCTTTTGCATGTACGATTGTGAACAAATTGCTCCCAAAAAAGCGCTAAGATCTCGACCACTGTAAAGAGAAATTCCTTTGTCAGCCTAGATTCAGATGCTTTCACAAGCAATATTATGGCTTTACACATCTTGCCTTTTCTGTATCCTTAGACCGCCATGGAGACACCCCAATTACTGCTGCAGGTGGGATTTCTCCCATCCTTTGGGGCTTTTTCTTTATGATACGCTTTATCAATATGCAGGGCTTGTGCCTGCTCCTCTGGGATCCAATGGCAGCAGCTCTCTCCCCTCAGAGGTAACAAAATCTTCCAAGCTGCTTGATTTATCCCTATTAAATCCTTTCCTTTTCTGCTGCAGCTGATAATGCTATAGGCATATGGTGTCTATGTCACTGATGTTACAGGTAGCTCTCTCCTCTGACTTCTACAGCTTGAGGACGACCCTCTGTGACTCACTGGCCCTGTTCTGCAGCATTGTCATATTCTGGCTGGAGCGGAAGACATGGCCGTGGAATTCTGGTTAAATGACCAGGGGACTTGGGAGGCAGTGAAGTGAAGTCAGGTGGTGGGTGGCCTCCTCTCTTTTAATGGAGTGGCAGAAATAAAAGCTCAGCTCTAGTGTCTCCCCTAGAACAAAGCTGGTTCTGTCTTTTTCCACCAATTGTGCCCCCCAGGCACTGTTGGCATTGTTTATTCCTCCTTTCTAGATTTCTGCCGCAGAATCTTCTTGCATGTCAGTACAGGTAGCAGCTGATGGGGATGGCAGATTGTGACCTAAGCTGCGTTTGTTAGTAGAGGGAGGTTTGAGAGTGTGCTGTCCCATTACCTTTAAGCATCTAAAACATTGTATTTGAGGCAGGGGAGGTCTGGAGCATGAGAGTATACAGAGAATAACAGAAGCCACTTCCTCTGGCAGGTAACTCACCTATAGGTCTCAGAGCTGATAGCACTGAATCAGGAACAGAGGTCACAAACAAGAGGAGCGGTGCCTTCCTCACTTCTGTCACCCAGGCAATGGGCAGGTTGGGCTTTCATGAAGGATGTATTGGAAAACTGGGTATTTGTACTTCCCAACAGCTATTGTTTCAACTGCCCAGTGTGTTTTGGGAGAACTCTCTTCTGGTTCCTCTTATACTCAACAGTGCTGCAGTCAGTATTTGTAGTTGGTTTCTGCCAGTAACATCTGAAAAACCACAGTTTGCCTATTGTATCTATTTGCAGCAGTTTCTCATCTTTTCTAGGACAGCCATTTTAGTGGAGAGGCCAGGAGCACGAGTGAGTGGTGCATGTGTTAGTGTGAGATAAATTTCTGTGCAAATTATTCCCAACATGAGTTGCAAAAGCCTGGTCAAAAGCTCTGTGTGACAGTAGTCATTGATGGAAGGCGAGGAAGTACTGGCATCTGTGTCAGTTGCGCGGTGGAGGAAACACAGGGAGGGGAGGTTAGCCGAGGCTTTGGCTTTCTCGGTGCTGGCTCCATCAGCTTGGTATGGATGTGTTGCTCTTCACTGTCTCGTGTTGTGCACCATGCATCAGACACCACTAAACATGGTATTACTTTTCACATGTGTGCTGATGCTAGGGTGCCCAGCTCAGGAGAATGGTAATTTCAGATCTTGTGTGTCTGTTGAGAGACTTTTTATTGGTTCCTTTTCTTTGGCTCTTTGGAAAGGTAGTCAAAGTATTTCCCCTCTTGCCATCCACAGTATGTTTTTCTGCAGAAAAAGAGGTGGAAGACTAAAATCTTGTCCTGATTTCACAAAATCCTGTTTACAGAACTGTTGGTTGAATCAAAATTACTCACTATTTGTGCTTCTGTCATAAATCCTTTCCTGGGCCAGGTAGACTGGAGATCCCATATTTTTTCTTGGTGTGAGCCATGCCCACCCCAGTCCCCCTGCTCACAAGCAGGGGGTTTGTGGAGCCCACAAACACCATCTCTGTGATGTCTCTGCCACCTCTAAAAACAAGGAGGTCTGTATGGGGATGGCCAGTATGTTGTATCAGGTATAAATGGGGAGGAAAGCCTCAGTTACTGACTAGACAGATTTTCATAAACTGGTAGCTATCAGTATGTCATTTCTTAGCCACAGACCGGAGGGAATCACAGTGTAGCTAGCAGCTAACTCTCTCTCCCTATGACTCTAGCCAGGTGTTCTTCCATGCTGTTGAGTGGTACATTAGTAAGGAGGAAACATGAGCTTCTGATGAAACACCACTGCAATTAGTGTCTCTGCTTTTACAAGGGAAAACGCAGTAAAACCATACACGTGCTTCTGTGCTCCCCTAATTATGCCCTTGTGCTTTGTAAACGAGGTGCACACTGTTCTTGGCTGGGTTCAGCAGCCTTCTGGAAGTGCTGCCTGCCTTTCTTTCTGCAGCATCACTCTGAAAAATGGTAAGAGACCACCTGATACTTTGGGATCTCAAAATGACCAGATGATGCTTAAGGGCATCAGGAGCAGAGTGTGGGCATGAGGGAATGGGTAATGGGTTTGAAAGCTCGATCCCAGATGCAAACAGGCAGAGAGACGGGGAGAGTCCTGCATAAAGGCTTACCAGCATGGAGAGGTGTTGAGGGCTGGTGGTGAATCTGGCAGGTTTTGGCAGAGTGTGCTGGAGGGAAAGCTCCAGGCTTGGCCTCGTAGGCATCCCTTGTGCCTGCAGAAATGGATCCTCACAGAAAGCACCACGTGGGTGGCAGATGAGCTGTCACTGGTTGCACGAGTACTTTGGAGGCACTGTCAGCAGTGGAGGTCAGGCCAATGGCCTGACAGGTCAGTGCCAGCGGTCGGGCGTGCAGCCACGGTCAGCGCGGCATCTGGCACTCGTGGCTGCTTCAGCGCCCTTCGCCCAGAGGCTGTGGTGGGCCACCGGGGCTCGAGCACTGGCTGCTCCGTCCCTGGCCGTGCCCCTGTGGCTCCTGGTGCCAGAGGGCTTTTCCCTCTGCTCGGTGGCTGATGACACAGCCTGACACTGGCTGGCAAGAGCCGTGGTGGGTGTGCAGAGGCACAGTGAGCCCTGACAGGGCAACAGTGCGTTTATTGTGGTCTAGGGCTGTTCTGGTAGCGTGCCCTGCGGAAGCCTGGCTATTAAATCAGACTCATTTCCTCATAACTGCTTCATTTTCTTCCTTTCTTCTTCCCCTGCCTCTTGACACCTGGGCATACTCCTGAACGGTGCCAGAGCCTGTAGGCGTGTCGTTTGGATTTTCCTTATTCAACTTTGTTGCATTTTTTCCTTGCAGTCAGTGGGTGGGTGCTAGTGCAGTCCCTTCACTGTCGAGTGGGCACGGTGGGTTCTAGCAGTGCCTGATCCTCTGAATGGACGCCTTGTTTGTGCTTCAGCCACTGTGGGTCTCTCAATTTTGTGTACTGACAGAGTTAGCACTGAGCAGCCCTTCACATCTGCCACAGAATGGCCACTTGTGAGTGTGGAGCAGGCATATTTCCTGAGCTCATATTGACAGTTTATTCAGTCATCGTCAATGCGGCAGTCTCCTGCCCCTGTGCTGCCTGTGCCTGACTCCCTTGGCTTCCTCTTGTCTGATGCGCAGGGAAGGGCAGGCCAGCATCAGTATTTGCTGATGCTCCCACATTCTAGTGAGAATCAGCTCCAAGAACTGGAGAAAGCAAGTTGGGGAGGGCAAGCCAAAAAAAAAAAAAAGGGCTGTTAGTGGATCTGGGCAGGGAGACTTTTTTTCTTACTGTGTTTGTGCTCAGGGTACCCCAAAGCTAAGCATTGCCCAGCATGTGCCCCGTGGGGAGAGGTGTAGCACAGCTGTGCTCTGGCCCAAGCACCTGGGACTGCCGGGCCAGCGCACACCAGCTGTCCTTGTGCCTCGGCTGCTCGTGAGAGGTGGCTGTGGTCCCCAGGTCGCTGGTCAAGACCAGGATCTCCGTGTGCTCATGCAGGTGCGTCAGTGCAGGATGTTTGAAGGAGCTGTGCGTGGAGCGCTGTGACCAGCAACGTGCCCTTGCTTCCAGACCCCCCTTAGACAGCACAGTTTGGGCAAACCTGTGCCCGATGTGTTAGCTTGGGTCAGGGAAGAAGCGGGGCTGACCCCGGGTCTGCTTGTTGGAGAAGATGATGAGTGGCAGGAGAAGCGGGAGCAACTCAGCTGAGCTCTTTCCTGGCTCCTTATGGGCTGTGCTGGGCGGGGAAGGTAGATCCCCCTTGCCGGGCTGGGTTGCCGGCCACCTGCATAGCCGCGGGGCGGCCCTCGCCGGGGCAGTGCGGGGAGCCCGCGGCTGTTCCCCCCGCGCCGCGCCGGGCTGCAGCAGGGCTGAGCGCCCGGCATTCCCCTCCTTTCCCCACCCAGTTCCTTTGTCTCGGCTGCGTGTGGATGAGATTGCTGTAAAAACGCACGCGGGGCTCTGGGCTTTGGCTGCTGCCGGGACGCAGGAGTATTCTTTGCATCCGGTTGACAGAAAGGAAGCTGCAAATTCCCACCACGGTGGCGATACTTCAGAAATTGCCCCAAGGGTGGTGTGTGGAGAGCAAACCCATTTCCCTGCAGAGCAATTAACCGTGCAAGAGCATGACAGGGTGAGGCTGGGATGTGAGCCCTGCTGAAGGCTCTGGTCGGCCCTTGTCCAGGCTCAGACTGTGGAAGGGGAGTATATTTACATGCCAAAACCTGGGCTGTGCGCAGCAGGGGTAACAGAGAGGAATGTAAGGTGTGATCAAGAGCTGAAGAGTTGTTGGAGGTGTTTTAAGCAGTCAGGTAGACAACATGTTCTCTGGCGCAGCAGTCAGCCTGTGTCACCTAAATCCATGGCAGGCATATGTGAGATCAGGTGTTTTGCCCCTGTACTGCCTGCAGCTGCTTGTGCAGACTTGTGCAGGTGGAGGTAGGTAGAAGAGCAGGACCTCAGCCATCCCAGTTCCTCTGGACCGGGTCTGTTCCTCACAGGACAGTGCCCATCCTCTCCCATCAGTGTATGCTGAGTTGTCTGGTCCAAAAGTGTGAATGCAGGAAGAGGGTAAGCACCGTCCTGGCTGGGGTGTTCCTCTGCTGTCTGGCTGTGCTCCTTCAGGGAAGGCTGCTGGCCACTTCAGTCAACAGAAAGGAGAACAGAGGAGGTGGTAAATCATAAGGCTGGAGTGCAGTCCACTGCCTCCTGGGTTTTGGATAGACCTGTGAAATGCCTCAGAAGCATTATCCCACGCACTGCAGGAGTGGGACAGATTACCAGCCGGTGTCTTGTCCTGTTGGTGGTCTTTGCAAGGTTGTAACAGAGGAGGTAACAGTCTTCTTTATGCAATTTACTTTACATGGCATCTAGATAAGATTTAAAGACATCCCCTTAGTACAAACTTGCTCTAAATACTGTTATGTGGCTCCTGCTGGCTGCAGAGTTATGTGCATAATGTCCTGGTGTAGGAAGCTTTTGACTTCTCCCTATATTTTATGGAAGCATATTTGCTGTGTCCCCAGTGACTCTCCCTTGTGCTCAGTCTGCCTCGGTGGTTTCTGACAGCCCTCTCTCCCATTTAGAAACAGCTTTAGGAGTATGACATTTTCAATCCTTGCTCTTGTACTGTTGTTAGCACAGGCTCAGTAACCTTTCTGCAGCATCGGCAGTTGAGGTGAGCAGTGGGAGAGCCCCTGTACAGAGTGCTGAGAATCATAAAATCATAGTATGTTAAGGGGTTGGAATGGACCTTAAAGATCACGTAGTCCCAACCCCCTCTAGTGAGACACCTCCCACTAGACCAGGTTGCTCAAGGACTTAACCAACCTGGCTTTGAATACCGCCAGGGTTGGGGCATCCATGACCTCCCTGGGCAACCTGTTCCAGTGTCTAACCACCCTCTCAGTCAAATGTGAATGAAGCACGTGTGTTACTCGCTACTGACAGCTGCTGTGCTCTTCCCTTTTCAGAGTGATCGTCTCCTTATTAAAGGAGGGCGAATAGTCAATGATGACCAGTCGTTCTATGCTGACATTTACATAGAGGATGGCCTCATAAAGTAAGTATGGGATTTCTATTATCTCCATCTCCCCTTAAACCAGCTTCAGGTTGGGTGGTTATTGGCTTTTTGTGGATGTGGTCTGTGTCCAACTTGCCAGGCAGTAAAACTTGATAACCCTCGCTATTCAGAGGCTCAGCTCTCTGCAGTCTGTGTAAGCACAGACGTGATTGTCTGATGTGTTTTCAGAAGAACGCCAGTGACTGAACTGCAGTCAGGCTTGTAGGACTGTGATACTGTATCTGTTGTACAGCAAAGTTGTGTCTAATTGCACCAGGAACAAGGTCTGTCTTTGACTTCTGTTTTGCCCTGTGTTAACTGTATTAGCATGAATGACCCCACACAGGATCCTGTTTGTTAGTGCTAACGAGCACAGTGCTGTGCTGCAAGTTATCTGCATCCTTGAGATTTCCAGGAATGGCAGGGAAGCCTCTGGGTTCCCCTAGCTTCTCCGTGTATGTCTCAGAGCTGCAGGAATATCTCCATTGTTTAAAGGTTGCCATTCAAACTTGGCAAAGGTATTGTGCTGGGGCCAGCTCCACACTGGACAAAGTGAAAGAGCCATGGTAGTTTATAGCCCAGAGACTTGAAAAGGCATTTCTTGCTCTGTGGTAAGAGTTAAATATCCAGCCTTCCCAGGGTGGTTATATGTTAAAAATCCAGCAGCAGATAGATACTTCAAGAAGTGTGACTGTATTTTTACCTGGTGAACAAGACCATTTGTGATGGACAAGTACTTGTACACAGGCAGGGATCAGAGCCAGCTTCAGGTGTTGCTGTGGCACAGGCTTTCTGAGTATGCTTGGGCAAATCACTGAGCCTTGTCTACAGCCTGGAGGCCACAGAGTTTGGAAGCTAAATGTCTTACAACTGAATTCTGCTAAGAATACAGTAAGCATTTAAAAACCTTTAGTGATGGATTCATCTCCATAAAAGCAGTGGGAAGAGCTGCTGGTTTATTGCTGTGAGGACAGTAAAGTGAGCAGTTCTGTCCACAGCATTTTTGTTACACTAGGGAAAAAAAAATCTGCAAAGTGACTCAGCTTGAATGAAATGCAAAAATGGAATTTGCTTCTCATTTTTACCTCCCCAGAGTGCCAAGGAAATCAGAAGTTTTCCACTAAAACCAACTTATCTCTAATCTTGATTTGTCAAGGAAGACTGAGAAAGAATTGATGAAAGTAGGATTTCTGAAGGAAGAGATTTGAAGGCTGAGTTGAACACAGGGACACATAAAGGGGTTGAGGGGACAGGGGCTGAGAAAAGGAATGCTGAGGTTCAGATGACTTGGCCTGCAGGAGCGCTAGATACTTCGAGTTGTGCTCAAACAGGACAGGCTCCAGAGCACTACGGTTGTGTATTAGGTTTCTAGTGGATTTATGCCGGAACGCTCTAGACTTCCTGTTTTCAGAAGACATTTTTAGGTACTTGTGATTTTAGCTGCCTTCACTACAGTGTGACCCTGCTGATAGCAAAGCTGTTGTTCAGGGTCATGGAAGAGACAAGGTGAGAGGGGAGAACTGTGCACTTTTTGGGAAGACAGTGAGCCCAGAGCTTGCAGGCTGTGCCATGAGCCCAGCAGGCTGCAGCCAGTCAGGATGGGCACTTGCTGAGCTATTTCTCAGCTCCCAGGAGTCCCTTCACTCTTGGGACTTCGTGCTGTGAGTAGCATTGCAAGTCCCTGAGCTGGCCTAGCAGCTGTGGCATTACAGTGGAAATCATCTTTCTCTGCAAGTAAGCTCAAACTTGAGCCTTACTTAAGGTGGGCAGAAGGACAGCAGATGGGAGAGATTAGGGGTGTAGCTCACTTGGGAGCAGGGCTGGTGTCAGGTTTGGTGAGCATGCACTCTGGGTGAGCAGTTAGGACTGCTACGCTGGAAATGCATGCCAGAGCCTGTTTCTTGAGCCTGTAGGGTATGAGATGTCCTAGGCAGCTTCTCACCACACACTGCAGAGATTGCCATCAGACCATACTCCCCAGCTACCCCAACCCAGTGCCTGCCCCAGGCAGCAGGTGCCATCCAAGTCACCCGCAGAACAGCTGGACAGATGGCAGCCACCCCTGGACTAAGCACAGCATAGGTGTAAGCAAGCCAGACAGTCCTGCACGTTGCTGCAGAGTGGGTGATTTTGCTCCAACGAGCCTAGGTCTGGGAGCAGGACAGAATGGGGGTATTGCTGCTGGCAGGGGGCTGTTCAGAGGTTATGTTGTGGCTGTTTTTTCTTTGTATGAGTATCTTGGTGTGATCTCATCAGGCAGATCGGAGACAACCTGATTGTTCCTGGAGGGGTCAAAACCATAGAAGCCAACGGGAAGATGGTGATCCCTGGAGGAATTGATGTCCACACTCGCCTGCAGATGCCATACAAGGGAATGACTGCTGTGGATGATTTCTTCCAAGGAACAAAAGCAGCTCTGGCTGGTGGAACCACCATGATTAGTAAGTGGAGCAGGCATGGTCTGTGCATGACACCACCCAGCACTCCTGCAAGATCACCCAGTTCTTTTCTTTCTTCTGTGCTTTTCTCAGTCATCTGTGTTTTCAAAATCCATGACAGTATGTTCATATTTTCTGTGATCTCTGTCAATGCAGTCTAAGGAGTAAGGATTGGGATGAATCTTTGGATCCTTAGGGATGATGAAGTGATAGGACAGGAGCTGTGTGTAGGACCCCTTGCCCTTGCAGATGCTGTGTTCTGCAGTGCTTATCTGCAGCCACTGTTGCCCCCGGGGCCCTCAGAAAGGAACAATGGCATAACTTCTCTGTTAAATAAAATTAGGGCAGCATGGTGCTTACGTGGCTCTGACCAGAGGAACAGAGCAGTGTGTTGGCATCCCACACTGCTCAAAAAATAAACAGTGCTAACGAAAACGGAAAGGGAATTCTGAGGTCCCGCCCTGGAGAATGCTATGGCTGTGTACTGGTTTGAGGTCGAGCTGTTGTCCTGTGCAGTGGTTACAGCTGTGTGCTCTGCAGGGTTTCTTGGGATGGAGGAGCAAGTGTTGATCCTTCCAATAAAGGGCTGGGTTCCTTGTCCTCCCCCCACCGTTTTGGCTTCCTCTGTGCCAAAAAAAAAAATGTTTTGTGAAATGGTCTGTGGCAAGGTGTGGAGATTCCATGCTGGGCAATAAAAGGTGCATTAGTGTTGCAGTGTGGGAGGAGACTGTGTGCTAATGGGGTGGGAGTGGGGATGGGGAAAGACAAGGCTCTTGGGCTTTCAGCCGGTTTCTCGGCAGAAGCATGTAAAAACCCCTGGTCCCGTGCCAGAGGCCATTAAGCAAAGGCTCTGTGCACTTCCCTACTAATAAATGCACTTGAGGAGCCAAGGCACGTTGTGAAGGCGACAGGATCCTCTTAGGAGCTGCCCTGAAGCTGTTGAAGAGACCAGCCTGGGGTGGTGGAGCTGCCAGGCCACGGTGGAATGGCCTGGCTGGGGAGCCCTTGCCCAGCCCTTCCTCTGCTGTGCCCCTGCAGTGGATCATGTGGTGCCAGAGCCGGAGTCCAGCCTGGCCGAGGCGCTGGAGCGGTGGCGGGCGTGGGCTGATGGCAAGGCCTGCTGCGACTACGCGTTGCACATGGACATCCCACGCTGGAGCGACCGCGTCAGGCAGGAGCTGCACGCCATGGTCCAGGAGAAAGGTTCGTTGCCTGCCGCTCCTTGCCTGGCCTTGGCCGGCCCTGCCCTCTGGCCAGGGAGAGCAAGAGGTGGCTGTGCTGTTGGGTGCCCGCGGGGTCTTGCACGGCTGCCAGCAGGAGCTGTGCCTCACAGGGCAGCTGGTGGGGAGGGTGGCCAGAGCAGGCAGCCTAACCTACCCAGCTCACCTCTCTCTCCTCTCTGCCCTGCCCCAGGCATTAACTCCTTCATGGTGTACATGGCCTACAAGGATTTGTACCAGATGTCCAACACTGAGGTGAGACCCCCTGCACTGCCATGGTTGTGTTGATTCAGGGAGCAGTGGGGAGTGACAGCCATGGTGGGCATGGGGCAGCTCATAAGGCTGGTGGCTGCTGTGCCTGGCCAGGCTCCTTGCTCCTCCTCTCCTCTACCCTGGCTGCCTGTGCAGGGCTGCCCCAGGCTGTACTGTGGGCTGGCCGGGCTCCTGTGCTGTAGGCAGAGGCACAGGTCTAGTGTGGAGATCAAGGGCATCTGCTGGTGACTGCATCCTTCAGAGAGCTGGTCTCTACACGGCCAGAGCTCTGCCTGGCATGGCTACACTGGGCCCTGCTTCTGCCAGGGCCATGGGTGGAAGGGCCATGAGGGGTGCCAGGGCCACAGGCAGCCTGCTCGGTATTAATTTCTTCTTATCTCTTTTTTAGCTGTATGAGATATTCAGCTGCCTGGCAGAGCTGGGTGCCATAGCTCAAGTTCATGCAGAAAACGGGGATATAATTGCACAGGTAACTAACTACTTCTGGCATGCAAGAACTGAAAATCTGTATCAGGCAGATTTGGTGTGGGGCATTAGCAAAATGGCTCTAAAGCTAGACATCTTGTGCAAGGTGATATCTTTGCTGTTCAGCAGCAATATCAAAGTTAGCAAGATTTTTTGTTGTGAATACGTTGTGCGTAAGTGAATCTGAAATAGTACATTAGCAATTACGTAAATGGAAGTGAGTGTCTATCAAGTACGATATGTTTGCTTCAACTGCAGCTGTCTTCAGTGTGGAGAGGCAGAGACCCTTGCCTTGCACATAACAAGCCCGGAGAGGTAAAGTCCATTGAGAACTGCCTTGACAAGAGAGATTTTCTCTCTATAAGCAAAGAGGTGGCTAACGAAGCTGTATTTGCAAGGCAGGTGTTCTGAGGGACGTGGTTTAGTGATCAACTGGGCAGTGTGTAATGGCCCGCTGTGTTATAGTTGGTGCTGGGTGACAGAAGGTCTAAATGTTTTGATTTTCATTAAGACACAGAAGACATTGCTCTGTTAAGCTCTGCAACTATTTGTTTTTTTCTCTCTCTTGTTCTTGGGAGTTGAAGGAGCCTGCACCAAGAGGTCATTCTTTGAGCATCTTTTCAGACTACAAGAATCAGTTTTTGTTTGGACTTTTTAGAGCCGCAGTGCACAGTTGGATGGCTCCTTCACATGAAAACTGAGAGTGGTCAGAGGAATTGCATTAGCCAGAGCTTATCTCTATTTTAGCCCCTGCCTAATCATAGAATGCCCCAAAATTGCTAATTGGTAGCACTTCATAGACCTGGGAACTGGAGAGGATGGGGAGTTTTGTAGCCCTTTTTTGTCTCCACATTCTGCTTGTTTCATTGAAGAGGTTTAAGTCAGTGCCTGCCCTCCCATTTCCCCATGTTCCCTCCTTCTCTTTCAAATCCCATGAGGGTACAGCAGCCTCTCACCATGCCTGATGGTCCCTCAGGACATAGGGTGGTTATGGTCCTGAGGGAAAGGCTTGACACAGAAGAGATCTGCTTTTTTGGTTGATAGTTTCAGTCCTGTAATATCCCTCTGTTCTTTTGATGTCCTAGGAACAAGCCAGGATGTTGGAGATTGGAATAACAGGCCCCGAAGGCCACGTGCTGAGCAGACCTGAGGAGGTGAGATGCAGAGGACAGTTCAGCCTTGCTTCACTGAGGGGTTTTCCCAGTCACAGTAGGGCTCAGTGTGTTTAGTGGGGCCAGGCAAGCATCAGGGCAGGGGAGAGTGTGTGTACATCCAGGGATATCCGTTTATACAGGCACTGCTGTCTTTTTCATCATCAGCTCAGGAAAGAGTGAGGTGCGTGTTTGTGACAAACAGTTCTCAGTCTTGCTTGAGTTGCCCAGCAGAGACAGAAGCCCTTGTTCTGAGTCTCACAGGGAGGAAGCAGTCAACCAAAGTGTCTATATGACTGTAGCAGCCTTCGAGGCTGCACTGGGGGCATTCGTCTTACATAGGTGACTCCAGAGGTGTGAGAAGCCTAAGAAGAATCTAATGATGAGTTTTGGTTTCTCTGAGAATTCACTGTTCACATCTAAGTGCTGACAGATTCCAGCCTCTTCCTGCTTTATATCTGTTTAGTCTCTGAAGTGTGTTTCAGAGTCAGATGGATGAAGCCATTGGTAAAAGGAGTGGGAGAGAAAGAGAAGGGGAATTCCCTGGTTACAAATCATTGTCAGAGCACTAATGAGGTTACTTCTAATTTTAGCTTGCAGGGATTTTTCTGTTTGGTCCATTAATATGACTTGAGTCTAATTTTAGATATGTTTCCTTCACATAACTCCCTGCTGAGAGGTGCTTCGACTTCCCGCAGCATGTGAAAGAAGAAAACAATAGGAATTTGGTACAATAGCAAAGCTGAGCAGGGAAGCACAGGGACAGATTTCTACTTCAGGGCCTGCTGAAATAAAATCAGTTGGCTTAAATTAAAAGTGTAAGAGGTTGGCTGTATTAGGGCTAGTAACAACGTAAATGGCCTAGTGTAATAACAGTACTTACTCTCTTTGAAATACAAGAGTGTAAAAGCATTTTCCTGTATAGGGAAGAGTCTCAGTGTCAAATACACTGGCTCAGAGTCCCTCTTATTTTTATGACTCTAACCTGTTGCCACTAGTTGGCAAGCTGAGGTGCTGTTACGGGATGCTGTGGTTGTGCCCAGATTTGAGAGCTGTTCTATTACCGTAAGCAGTGCAGATCTCATCCAGAGCCAATAAAACATTAAGCCTTTGTTTTTGAAATGCCATTAAAGTATAAGGCAACTGAGAACAGTGCAAGGCTCTAGATATTATCTATTCGGCCCAGTCCAGATCTCATTGCCTTTGAAAATAATAGTGTCCTTCTTCCAGAACATACTCTACCTGGGAAAATGTTAGGTGGAGCACAAATGACCCTGCTGCCCCATAAAGCTTGCAGGCAGATGGCAAAGCATTAGGAGAGTGGTCTGTGGCTTCGTGGGTCTTCTCTGTCCTGGAGGGACCTCAGTGGAGGTTAAAGACACGTTCTTCTATCAGGTGATGGTGGTGACTTGGTAGGGCAGGATAATGCTGCTCCAGATGGTAACCTGCTCTGAGGGGTATTCAGTGATGGCTGTTTGCTCCTCTCCACATGTTAAACCCCATCAACTGCTACAGCCCATAAGTGTGGTGATAAAAAATGGCTTCTCACTTAAAGTTCTATTTAAAGAGTCTTTAAGAGAAAACCCTCTTTTCACTGTACAGCACATAGCTCTGCAGAAGTATGAGAGGTGTAGGAGTGCATGTGTGTCTGGATACAGGACTCTGCTTCTCTGCCCTGGGACATTTGGGCTGGCATGGTCCCAGGCATTGCCCTGGCGGCTGGATCATTGTGTCTTTTTAAGGCTTCTGTTTTGAACTTTCTCAAGCCAACACTTGAAGCCAAATTGTAGACCAAACACTTGGAGAACTCTCGGGTTGAGCTCAGGCTGAACACAGGCTGATGTAATAGTCCAAAGATATCCCTCCTGGTGGAAATCTACCCTCCACTAGCAGCAGGACAGTGAGATGGGGCGGGTGTCAGCAGGCTGGGGCAAGCAGCAGCTGCACTGCAGGACGGCCAGGCCTCAATGACAAGCAGACTGCTAGCATGCAGCCCTCTGCACCCTGCCACGGGGGTGGCAGGGGACATCTGGTTAAATGTGCTGCAGCCATGGGACAGCCTGGAGCAGGGAGTGCTACGAAAGGGTGGACCCTCCTGCTGCCTTGCATCAGCCTGCAAGCTGTGCTGGCAGGCTGGGCAGCAGTCTCTGGGCTCCTTGGGCTGTTGGGAGAGCTGGAACCAGGCAGTGGAAAAAACAGCAGATGCAGCTCTGCTGGCCTCCGAGCAGGGTTCAGGCAATGCTCCTGTGCTGGGCATTGTGTTACAGTAGCCTGCCATTTGGGCCAGGTCCTGGGGAGACTGAAGCTTCCCCCCTCAGATCTCCCTGATTAGACTGCCCTGGGGGAGTTGGGTAAAAGCGAGGGCACAGGGTGTCCGCAGCAATCAGTGGTGTGCTGAGAGTAACAGGGGCTCCTCCCTGCCCAGCCACTGCTCCTCTGCAGCTGTGTGCCGTCCTCTCTTCCAGCTGGAAGCAGAAGCTGTCTTCCGGGCCATCACTATTGCCAGCCAGACCAACTGTCCTCTCTACGTGACTAAAGTGATGAGCAAAAGTGCTGCTGACCTCATTTCACAAGCCAGAAAAAAAGGTGAGTGGCAGCTGGTGCTGCACTCAGCCCTGCTGCTGCCATCAGGATCCTGAATTATGTGGTCCTCATGTCCTTGTGGTTGTTTTGCCAAGATCGGCACTGTGCTTTGGGTGCTGTCTAGGGCTTGCCCTACTGCTAGGGAGCAGTTAGCTTAGGAGTTTGCCTGACTTTTGAAGGGCAGGGTGGCACTGCAGCAGGCGACATGGAGCCACCTCCTGTTGTCAATCAGGTAACCATCAGTATGTGGGCCACAGGTAGGAGCAATGCTTTAAACACCACAGTTTGTGTGCAGCTGTGAAGGGCTCAATGAGGATACTTTGTGCAATGCATGTGCTAGTGGGTTGAACTGCTGCGTATAGCTCTGGTGTCCCTTTGAAGTGCTGACCCCTTGGAGGTGCCAGGGTGCCTTTTCAGGTGGCTGAGAGCTCCATTTGTCAGTGGTGGTGGAGCACAGGGATGCCCCACAAGTGTGGGCATGTGCGCAGCTCTGTTCAGTGGGCTCTGTGCCCCTGCCCCAGGAGGTGTGAAGGGGGATTCTGGTGCACTAGGATCTGTGCCCTTGAGCAGGAGGACCCTGTGGTGATGGCATGGGTCTGGGTATTCTCGGGACATGGCAGGCTGTTGGTAGTGCTGTGGAGCAGAGAATGCCACCAGGCTCCACCGAAACACTGTTCTTTCTGTGCCGTTCTCCAGGCATTGTGGTGTTTGGTGAGCCCATCACAGCCAGTCTGGGAACTGATGGAACACACTACTGGAGCAAGAACTGGGCCAAGGCTGCAGCGTTTGTGGTCTCTCCACCACTGAGCCCAGACCCAACCACTCCTGACTACATCAACTCCCTCCTGGCCAGGTGAGTGACAGCTCTGCTGGGGATACTGCTAGGGGAAAGTGGACTCTGGATAGGGAAGAAGGAGGTTAGTCCAGCCTGAACCACTTCACTGTTGGTATGTAATAAACTGACCAGTGAAGTGGCTCTGACTCCAAGCCATGCTGGTTTATCCTCGAGAGTGGAGGGAGGACACCATAAGCTGAACATCACTAATGAGAAAAATACCAATAGTCATGAACCATTTTAAATGCCTGGAAGAAGACAAAGAAATGAGGACAAGCTAAAACAGACTTATCAACAAAACAATTCACCGATCAGGAGAAGTGGGGAATGGCTGCCTGGGTTGGGATGATGCAGGATGCTGCACCAACGTGGAGGGCGTTACAGGTTTCACAGGCTGCTGGGGACCCCAGTCAAACACAAAGCAGATATAGTCACACACCTATACAGGTGAGCAGTAGCAGAGCCTGCAGAGTGCAGGAGACCTTTAGGAGCAGCTCCTGCACATCTGGCTGGGATGGCAGGTTGTTTTTTGTCCTGAAGGCAAGAGGATAAAGAAAGCATTTGTTGAAAACAAAGACAAACAAGAAAAGCACTTCAGCAATTTTCTGTGACCTTTCACACTCCATCCTCTCGCTGGAAGGCCAGCTCAGCAGCTGAGCACACTGCACGTTCGTGGCCCTGTCTACGTGCCACATGTCCATTGCACACCACTCTCAGCCTGTGTTTGTACATCCGATTGTGCGCATGCTGCCTGGTCTGTTAGCGAGGGGATGGCTGACAGTGAGGGGGTTGTAAATGGAAATATCCTTTGAGGTAATGCTGGAAACATCTCTACCAAGATGAGCAAGGAATGAGCAGTCACTAAGAGGTGTCTCATCAGCAGGGCACATTAGGATAAACCTGGGTTGTGTCAGGGGGAGATGCTGTGTCTGGGTGTAAGAGAAGTGCCAGTGCATTTGGGGTCTGAGTATGCAGCTCACCCTGCATTTTGCTGTGGTCAATGAACAAGAGATACCTCAGCTCATACTGGATGTATGATATAGGTGCAGGTCTTAACAACTGGCAAGGAAATGTGAGCCCTGCTCCTGAACTGGTTTTCTAATCCTTACCTTCCCCTTTCAAATCTACCCCAGACTTCAAAGAAGACACAAGCAATTCTTGGTCCCTGAAGCTCATAGGTGTCTGTGCTGACACCTTTGCCATGCTGTTTTCTGTGAGGCTGCAGCGGGAGGAGAGACTGTGAGGTTCCAGCTGGGCTGGATGGCTTGTTTGTCTCTAGCAGGAAGCATGTTGTGTCGTCATTCTGGGCCTCTGTCTGTACAGTTCATCAGACATATGGCAGAAGTTGTCAGAGGAAGGTGGAGATTATCAGTGGATTAGGGCAGATTTGCCTCTCCTCGAGGAGAGTCACTGTGTCTGTACTGTCCAGGGGCTTGAGGCCCCTTGCCTCATGCAGGCAGTGCTGGGAGCTGGCCTGTCTTGGTCTGCTTCCTTTTGCCTGGCAGCAGTGACTTTCCAGTTGCTGCCTGTCCAATGTTCCCTGAGGACCCAGCAGCAGCTGGGTGACTTTCAGGGAGTCATGGACAGCTCCTTGCCCTGCCTTGTCTGTGGGCAGCTTGCTGGCTCTTCCTCTTTCCCAGGAGCAGGATGGGTCAGGGCATCTCATCGATCCAGGTACCCCTTCGGGCAGAGGGTGAAGAGGCCTCAGTGAAGCATTTCTGGGCTTCCTGCAGTGAGCTGCTTCTGGGCAGTCCCAACTCCATCCATCCCACTGCAGCAGGCTTTCATGGGGCAGGGGAGGACTGTGCTAGCCCTCAGCATACAGGAACTGGCAGTGCACAACGCAGGGGCTGACCTGTGGGACTGGGGGACAGTCTTGGAGCAGAGAGGCCTCTTCCTCCCTGTGTAGCAGAAGGGCTCTCTCAAGCAGACCTGACAAACTGCCAGAAATGGGGTTTGTGACTTGCACTGGCATGTTTTTCTTCCTTGTCCTTGTGCAAATGATGGAGTCCGGTATGAGAGGAGATCTTCTGGCCTGACACAAAGACCACCCTGTTCCCTAGAAGCTGAGCTGTTGACTTTTCTTTTGTACAGGATGCTGTCCATGCTCAGGCAGGTAGCACAGCGTGACAGAGGTCTCTTGCCCCCATGTGACACAGCTGCTGAGGGGCTGGGTCGGGTGGAAGTCTTCAGGCTGAGGGACTGTGGAAGTGAGGGTGCAGAGTAAGAAAAAACTGAGCCAGAGGCTGCCCGTGGACAGAGGAAATCCATATCCCTCATGTCTCTGTTGCTGTCTGACTGCAAAACGACTGATAATGGATTTGTTCCACCACCAGTGGTGATCTGCAGGTGTCAGGAAGTGCTCACTGTACCTTCAGCACTGCGCAGAAAGCCATCGGAAAGGACGACTTCACAGCGATCCCAGAAGGAACCAATGGCATAGAGGAACGAATGTCTGTCATCTGGGACAAGGCAGTGGTGAGAGTCCCACCAGGGAAGGGGCAGAGTGGGCAGAGGTGGTTGCCATCTCACACATCCATGCTACTGCCCCACAGAGCTGGGCACCCAACTTGTTCCCTCTCTGGCTTTGAGAGTCAAATCAAGCTGGAGCAGGAGAGGTGGCTCGGGGTGAACATCCAGAAGCTGTAACTTCTGGATTCTGTAACATCCAGTGCTCCCAGTTCTTGATCTGTCTGGCACCAGTTAGTAAGATCAGCCTCAGAAGCTTGGGCCCAGCCAGCCCGCACCTTGTGTGGGAGTGAGGATGGTGCTTCCCAGGGCTCTTATTCACCCTTTCCCCATAGAAGGACTTAATTCTCTTTGTGTGTGAGCAGGCCACTGGAAAGATGGATGAAAACCAGTTTGTGGCTGTGACGAGCACTAATGCTGCCAAAATCTTCAACCTATATCCACGAAAAGGGAGAATAGCAGTGGGCTCGGACAGCGATCTGGTTATATGGGATCCTGATGCAGTAAAGATCATCACAGCAAAAACCCATCAGTCTGTAAGTCCTCTGCTCATCTGTGTGAACGCTGGAGGGTGGCATGCGAGTAGTTTTGTAGAAAGATTGCCTGGCTGCTGGGAGGTTGGTACTGTCCTGCTTGGCTCCGAGGAGATAGGACTGAGCCCAGGCTCCAGGCAGTGCCTGTCGTGACTGTGGGTTGAATGTCCATGAGCCCTAGGCTCAGCACGTGGGGCTTTTTTCACCCTGCTTGGGTGTTCTTCTCCTGACCCTGGCTCAACCATGTCTAAAGACACACATTTCTCCTTACCTTGGTTCCTCTTCCAGGCACAAATATTTTTCCTGGCCTTGCCACAGTGCTTTGTTCATGCCTTGCCTCAAGCCTAGGTCCTGCCCTTGTCTGTTCTTGGAGTACTTCCTCACACTGAACTTCAAACCAGCAGGTCCTGGTTCATATTAGGAGCTCTGGTGGGTTTTTACTGTGATGGGCCAGTGAGCTACAGGAGGTCTCTGAGCAGACAAGGCTGTTAGAGGTGTCTTCTGCCTGCATTGGTGACTCCAGGAGTGAGGTGTGGGGACTGACCCACCCTGAGTGGGCAGGCAGTGCTCATGTCCCTCCTGACCATCATCCTGGGTTGCTGCAGGTGGCTGAATACAACATCTTTGAGGGGATGGAGCTCCGTGGGGCCCCGCTGGTTGTCATATGCCAGGGGAAGATCATGCTGGAGGATGGAAACCTGCATGTGACCCAGGGGACTGGACGATTCCTGCCCAGCAGCCCTTTCCCTGACTATGTCTACAAGCGTATCAAAGCCAGGAGGAAGGTGAGGAGACAGGGATGCCGAGAGACAGAGTTGGGATACTGTTAGCCCAAATCGCTCTTAATAACTCGTTGGTTTTCCTTTGCTGTTCTTGCTGGACCCTGTAAGCAGTGCTGCAAACTGCTGGTGTATTTTGAATGTACAAAATAGCTGAGGCTTGGATAGGGAGCCCTTTGTGTTAGTGGTGTGCCATGTTGGAGGCAGATGCTCCTCAAGGTTAGCAGTAGTAATGTCTCTCCTCATCCTGTCCTGCTGCAGCAGGAGTCTGGAGGGAAACGCTGAGTTTAAAATGAAGAGATTGGCCAAAGTCACATTCTCTGCCCCCATTTGTGCAGCATAAACCCCATCTGGGTGATAGCCCGTTGCACTGGCTCTGCATACCTTACAGGGCAGTGGGGCTGTGCCAGGCCTCAGTGCTGCAGGACTTTCAGTGTGTGGCAGTGCGAGTTCCTCCTGCAAGGGGACTGAGGAGCTGGGGGATGGCTGGACCATGATGCTCCCTGAGCTCAAAGAAGTGTCACTGTCCTCTTCTCTCTGGTGACAGATGGCAGAGATGCATGCTGTGCCCCGGGGCTTGTATGACGGACCTGTGTTTGACCTGACCACCACCCCCAAGGGGAGCACCCCTGCGGGGTCAACCAGGGGGTCCCCCACGCGTCAGACACCGCCCGTCAGGAATCTCCATCAGTCTGGATTCAGCCTGTCAGGTGAACACATGTGGTGGCTTGGCTGGGAGGGGGCAGAGCCACTGGCCATGTACCCTTGTCCCTGGCCTGGGGCAGGGGGCAGCTGGAGGTGGCCTGGGGCGAGGTAAGCACAAGACAAGAATGGATCATGGCAGGGCAAGATCCTGCATGTCCCTTAAAGGACATGGCTGGAGCTGCACCTTGCAGTAAAAGCCAGGCAGACTGTGGAGGCCACCGCCTCCTGTGGCAGGGGAGGGTGAGTGAGCGACTCTCAGGGGTGCCTGGCATTGGGCCAGCGGCAAATGACGACACCGTGGAGTCCAGCACAGCATCTGATGCTGTTCTTGCTGCATGGGTCTGTTGATGAAGCATCTGCAGAGACTTTAAAGCCACTGCTGCTCTTGGGGTTGCTACTGGAGTTGGAGAGGGAGCAGGTTGCAATAGATAGCCTCTGGAGGGCCTTGGCAAGACTCCAGGCTGCCTGACTGCTCAGTCCTGTGAAGAAGACGCTCTTAACTTTGCTTTCCCCGTTCCCTTTGTACTTTCTTGTCCTATCCCAGGTACCCAGGTTGATGAAGGCATGCGCTCAGCAAGCAAGCGCATCGTCGCACCCCCAGGAGGCCGCTCCAACATCACCTCCCTGAGCTAAATGTCCCAGCTGAGGAGGAGACAAAATCCCTGTTCAAGCAAAGGAAGAAAAATGGTACGTTGGTGTTTAAGAGTGAAAAGAAATAAACCTGTTCTGAAGAATCAATAAGCCTCAAGCCTTATGTTTCACAAACGCTACTTGCTACCTAGCTTTAAAGATGTTGCTTCATTTTGTTTTTGCATAGCCTTAAAGTTCTGTTATTGTTACTGTTGTGGGTTTGGTTGGGTTGTGTTTTGCTCTTCCTCTCTGTATGCATGCTGCTCGGACAGGTTGCTCGGTTCAGTGTTATTGGTGTTGAACGTGTGTGCGATGCCGTGGTGTGGGACAGTGGGAATGGCCCACAGGGTGACCCGGCCAGGCAGGTGAGGGGGCAGGGCCTGGCCGGAGGCAGGATGTCGGAGGGGGAGGGCAGGTGCACTGAGCTCATAGGGACAGGTGGGTCTGTCACATTCATCTCCTTCATCTCCACCCAATGCTCTGGCGTTTCATCATGAGGCCTATGGGGGAGCTTGAATCATCTCTGTAACAGCTGTCACAGCACCTTGTGTAAGGAGTTTTACTGCTTTGTACACTTTATTAAAAAAAAAGTTGTTCCTTCAACCAACTCATGTTGTTGGCTGGCTTCTCTTTCTCAGGCTGCTGCTGCTTGGCGGGGGCAGTGCTCAGCTGCACCCGCAGGGAACTGGACTGGGCCAGCAGAGGGGTTTGGGTGGTGTTGGGGCTGGAGGGGGCTGCAGCAACAGGCTGTCGGGGCAGCACCATGCAGTGCTCACTGCTACACGTGTCAGGGTGTTGGTGTAGCTTCTCAGGCAAAGGTGGAGGTATTGGCAAAACAGCACAGTGTGAATATTTGTCAAAGCCTGTTCAGTTTGTCCATGCAGTCTCTGTCTGAGCCTGGCCACCATGGGCTGTGACTGCCTGGCAAGAGCTGTGCCTGTCTTCTGTGTGTTGACAGGGACCAGCTCCACATGGCACTGCCTGGGCACAGCTTTGGGGTCATCCTGGCTGGACAGCCGTGGAGGCTGTTTACTGTGGACTCCTGTCAGTGAAATGCTCCCCTTCCATCAGGCATTGTCTGTTAGACTGAGAGGAACCGTCCCCTAAAGCTTGCAAAGCATGCAAAAAAAAAGTGATTGTTTTTTTAAAGATTACAAAAATTAAGGGTCAGTTTCGGTTATGCTAAACAAATACACTTTTTTCCCCCTTCTTTAGTATTTGACCTTGAAATACTTACTTTTACATGTCTGCAACTCGGGCAGGACAAGCTGTCCCTGCAGCAGTCCTTAAGGGGCCAGGCCAGAATAGTTGTGCTGGGGTGGGGAAGGCTGTGCTTACAAGCTTTGTGAAGTTCTTTCATCAAGTAATTAAGGCTTTTCCCTGTTGCCTGGTAGAGATTAAGATGAGGCTGTGCCTCTGTGTACAGAGGAAGAGGGGTTAGAGAGAGGGTTGTAGAAATCTTTGGGGAATTTTTAAATATGCAATGTTCTTACCATTTAAGTACTTCAGTTGTTTTGGGGGTTTTCTGACCAGCCAGTCAGAAAAGAGAGGTTTTTCTTCAGCAGTAGATTTTTCCCTAGTGAGGAGCAGAGCTGGAATTCCAGATAAATACACTTACAGTATATGAACCTCTACCTGTGCCAGAGCAAGGCAACGGTAGGGATGTGCTGTGCAGGAGGCAGGGACAGCTGTCAGCACACTCCCAGCTGATGGTGCCTGGAGCCAGAGGATCAATGGAGAACCCTGGAGGTGCTTTGGATAGCCTCCCTGGGAATGATGAGTCACAGGCAGAGAGACTTGGAGTCCCCACCCTGCTCCGAAGTCCTATTGCTTTAAAGCCAGTATAGCTGGGGAAGGGGAGAGCAAGCACACTGCAACATTAATTGGGGTGTCTTCTGACGGAGCAGGGAAAGGTGTGTTGTGACTAAGCAGGAAAAGGTGACTTTCCCGTGACAATGACACTCATTGAGGACTCCGATACTCCCTGATGAACTAATTCTGCTCCAACTTTACAGCTCCGTGGACGGAGCAGGGTGGCCTTTCCCGGTGGTTATGTCCACAGGGACGGTGGTGCTGCCGCGCGGGTGCAGCGTGCGGAGGCCGGTGGCGAGGCTGCAGCACATGCAGCGGCTGCGGGCGGCGCGGAGGAACGTGGGGCAGCGGCACAGCGAGCGCTGCAGCCGCGGGGCGGGCAGCCCTCCCTTCACCCCGGCACCCAGCTGGGGAGCAGCCGGCCGTGGGACACCCACCCCCACCACTGCTAGAGGGGCCAGAACCTGGATGACACCAAACTAAAGCTTGTTTTTAGGCACGAACTGCACTGCTCGATGCTGAGATGTGTGATGCTGGGATGCCCACTGCATGCCACTGCAGAGACACATGGGGCAGAGAGGACGTTTACCTTTGGGTTAATGGGAGGCAGAGCGTTCATCACACGTTCACTATATTGCTAAGAATGGGAAGAATGTCAAATAAGGAGGCGAAACCTCAGGCCTGTCAAAGCATTTAAATAACAACATCGTTCCTGGCATTACTGCAGCAGCAATGCTTTGGCCAGTCTCAGATTTGGCAAGGCCACACCAGCAGTGCAGTTGTTCCTGAAGACAGTCCCTGCTTAAATCAAGTGTGATTTCAGTGGTAGAGAGATTCAAAATACACATTCAAATTTCCCTCTGGTTTTGAAGCCAAACTCCATCAGATTCAGTGAGCTGCAGCAGTTTAACATGACAGTGAATGGATTTTTCAGACTAGACTGGTAAAGCATCTGGATTCACCAGTGCCTGGTTGTTACCGCTTGCTGTGCACATCTGTCTGCACACTGACCACCCACCATGCCAGCCCTGCTGGGTACATGGAGAGAGCTCTAAATGGGCAGGAAACCTTTGCTGCTTCCTCTCAGCTAAGGAAGCTCATCCCCAGCCTCTTGTGCCCACCCTCACGGGATGTTTGCAGGAACGCTCTGTAAGCAAAGGCCACTTTTGTCACAATGCATTGGTGAGGACCCTGCACCTGGGAGCCACCTCTTCCCCCTGGGGCAGCCAGCCATGAGCCCATCCATGTGGGAATGCCAACCTCTGCAGAGCCCTGAGGCACAGCCCGGCTGTGGCCCCAGCACCGCAGCTGACGTGGTGGTGAGCACCTCTCAGCACAACACAGCTCAGGCTTTCGGCACACTGCCGCAGTTGCCTGCATGGTGACCCCAAGAGCTGTGGCACCTGCCAGCCAAGCCGAAATGGTGGACAATCTTATCCGTTGTCTTGTGGTCCCATTCCTGCCCCAAGGAAAGGCAACATAATAGGATCTGAGTCTAACCATCTGTGGCTAATTGCAAGGCAGCCCCCACAGCCTCTCCCCCCCATGCTCAGGACCCTCCGGCTGTGGGGTGGAAAGCTGAGGGAGCGGGTGCCCCAGCTCTCCTCTCTGCCCTGGGCTACTGGCACGGTCCCAGCAGCAGAGGACGAGTCCATGGCCTGACATTGTGAAAGTGCATGGGTCGGTGAGCCCAGCCCCATGAGGAGGTCCCCTGCGGGGGCTGTGCTGTTCTCAGAGGCTGTTGTTCTGGTTGTCCTCCCTATGTGGGCCTCCACTTTTTGTCATGGTCTCTTGGATGCTGTCATGGTGAGGTCTTACCCTTGGGGATAGAAAAAGATGGTTGAGCTGTGAGGGAAAGCCCAGGCAGTGCCAAGACCCCACAGTGGCACAGCTGCCTTGGAGCACCTCAGTGCCTGGCACGAGCTGCCACTCACTCCACGGTTCCTCCTGGCCTGAGCGCCCCAAGCTCCTTTGACACAGGGCCCCCACAGCCCTCTCCCCAAGCTCCCCCAGCCCTTGGCCCCCCAAAACTGTCAAGGGCTTTGCCAAGGGCCAGTGCCTCTTGTGCTGCCTCTGGATCAAAACTTACTTTTCTCTGTTGAAAACAATGAAGTCCCTCTGGAGCATTTCCAGGTGCTTCTGGAGGTGGCTGGCCTTTCACATTGGAATGGAAAAATAAAACAGATGGGGAATAAATTCACAGTTGACACAGAAAAACGTTGCAAGGACAGTTTCAATAAGACACGGCATATGTTTAGGCACAGAGCATCTTTAGCCCTGCAGTGGGGAGAATGTCATGAAAGCTCTCCTATTGGAGTAAACCAGTGCATACACATTCTGCCTTTCACCACAGGGAAGATGGGGGAGAGTTTTAGGAATGAAGTTGGTCACAAGGGAAAAAAAATACTCTGTTCAGTTTGCTGTGGTCTTGCTAGACGGCAAGCATTGAAAAATGAAGGATCTCCTTGACCACGTGCTTATACCTGTTTGCTCTCACCTGGGATGAACTGCTTTTGCTCGTATCTTTCTCCTTCTTAGCCAAGCGCTTTTTTTTTTTGTGAAGAGGTTTGGATTCCAGGATCATTTCTTCCAGTTCAAAGGCTGGGTCACAGTTCAGTCTGCCTTTCTGGAGGGGAGAGAGAGGTGGCCTTAAGTGATCAGAGCCCATCTTAAGGAGTATCTTATAACCTGGACTGCATCTGGGAGCTGAATTTTGTAAAAAAGCACTAATTATAATTGCACATGCAGCCAAGAGCACTGGCTGTACTCCTGATATACTTTATCAGTCCCTTCAGCTAGGGGCCATATTCAAGGTGTGACAGTGGCTCCTTTTGTACTCCTGCTTCCACTCTGCCCTTCGGCTGCTTTGGAGTGGCAGTGAGGATAATGACAGTGTCCTGGCTGGGTTGTGCCCCTTTGAGCAGAACTGGTCTTCAAGCAATACAGAGTCGTACCCACCACAGAGAAATCTAGCAACAAGGGTGCATATACAATTAACAAGTATTCATAGTTTAGCCCAACTTCTGCTGAAAACCAGTTGGAGCAGTTCAACTATTCGCCATAAGGGTTATGTTACTTTTGTGCTGTTTTACTTCAATTTAAAAAGGCCCAGAAACACTAATCTAGTGTATGTGCTATTTACTGTTAATGATGAGCTTGTTAGGGGAGGCATTACAGGAGAAAACAATTCCCATAAGATGGTGGGTGATCTCCAGGCTGCTGCTGAGCCCATCCTGGTGCACTGGATTTTTAGATATGGGGAGCAACGTTGCTCAGAGCATGGCTCGGCACAAGAGGGCTCACAGGCACTGTCCATCCCACACAGATGCACAGCCCGGTGGGCTTTAACAGCAGTTCTGCACCCAGAAATTCTGGGAACATTACAAACAGGGCATATCAGTTTTGGGGCACCCACACTACAGTCTCCCTCCATGACTCTTTGCTACACACTCAGGGAAGAGACAGCTCTGCCCTGGTCTCCCTTTTCCCCTTGCGACACCTGATGCTTCAGTGGAAATTTGTCAGAATGTCCCACATCCCAGTGCTGGGTGGGAGGAACTTTTACACTCAAATGGTCTTACCATGGGAATGAATTCTGGCATTATTCTTTTCTGGAGAACAGCATCCCAGTTCACATCAGACAGATACGGGAAGGACTGGATGTCCTTCAGCTGGCAAAAACGTTTCTCAGGGTTCAGCTCAAGCAACTGCAGCAAGAGTTAAAGGGAAGAGATGAGACCAACCCCACAGAGCACACATTCTGTGGAGCAGGGCTGAGGACACATGGTGCCAGAGACACTGCATCAGTGCTGCCATTTGGACCAGTGCCTCTCCTGCTCTGGTTCAGAGTCCCTTCACCAGGGTTTGCAACAGGCTCACAAGCTCTACCTCTGTTTATTCCTTTTTTACGAATTACTTTCATCCCCATTGTAGTAGCAGGCAATGAGGCAGTACAGTGGCATTAAACAATTTGTCCAATGTTAAAAATAAGCATTTGTTTGGAATGGAGAGTTCCACTCAGGCCTTTGTGTTCTGCTTTTAATACCGGATCAGTAAAACATTCTCTTTTCTCTCTCTACTAAAGTAATATTCTTATTCCAGTGTGAAAGCATGCCTTCACACTGCTTATTTTCATCATTTTTTAACATTACTGTAGGGATTACTCGTGTGGAAGGAAAGGGTTGAAATTGTCTCCGTTCAAGGATTATACATTGCATGAACTCCCGACACCATGCACTCCCAAAACTCAGCAGGAAAACCAGAGGATCCAAACCCTTGGGGGAGCGTACAGGCAAGGTGACCCCCACAGCCCTCCTCGTGCTGGCGTGCAGCCAGTGACAAGCACTGTCCCCACTGCCCAGCTCCCTCTGCAGAGCTCTGGACTCCAGCCCGACGCCAGCGCTGCAGCTCTGCAAGGACAAGCACCTGGCTGGGCTGTTAATAAATACGGAATGTAAAGAAATGTTAATAGATACGGAAATCCACAGGGGATGGTTGAGCCAGGAAGGAGACACAGTTGACTTCATATACAATACATATGGCTGTTAAACCAGATGCAAAGGAGCACTGGGAAATTTAAATAATTGTGACATTGTATTATTTATTCACAAGGGAGCCTCCATGGCTTGTGGCCTGCTGCGGTCCAGGAAAAAACTTCCAGCATAGCAACACATAGGACAGCTGCAGTAAATATCCCTGTATTACTGCTAGGCTTAGTGAAATACTGGCTTCATTGAATTCTCAGCAAATGGAGATATTATTCAATTTTCTCCCTGGAAAATACACCGTGATTCTGTCTCGGCAAAGAATTGACAGCCTCTTTCCATTAAAATGTTTGATCGTCTATTTTGGTAGAAATGACAGAATAGATATACGTATTATTTGCAACAAAAAATATTGAAAGCTACATTAAGTAGTACTTCATTGCCCACACTTATTTGAAATTAAACAACTATTTACATACTTCCCTAAAATTTGCTGCCAGTGCTGCTGTGCAGGCGGTAAGTGCTCAGCTTTGCTGCCACGGTTAAGCCATGGTCTTGTTTATTGAAGCTATGGCTTCATTTCAAATGGGATTTTAGCTTCAAAATGATTCCCGTAATGATTTTGAAGCAATTTTGCTAACAGCTTTATTGAAAAAAAATTGCAGTGGTGCATAAACCACACGGCATCAAAGGATTTCAACAGTGTCAGCACTTCTTGCAAATATTTCCATTATTGGGAAAAAATGTTTTTTGAGGATTAAAAAAATGTAATTTTTGGGCTAAACTTATTGACGCGCAGATAAACAATATCTGCTTCTAAGTCAGTTAATTCCAGAGAGCAAAGTTACAGAGGAAATTCTGGAAGCCAAGGCTGCCCGTGTCCTTAGAGCAGGTGCAGCAGCAGCTGTCACCACTGCCAGCCTGGGATGCAGCACTGCTCACTGCCATCACCTTCGTGCAGCTGACATTCATCCCGCAGTGTGCTCCGAGAGTCACCGACTCTGGCCTGGACACCATTCGCAAGGCTTCCCACCGTGTAGGGCAGAGGCTGCGAGTGGCAGGAGCGCTGGCCGCTCCCCGGCCCCTCGCCCGCCCCGCAATCCCCTCACCTTCTTGATCAGCGCCACCATGTCCGGGGACCACGCGGCCGGGTACATCACTCTAGCTGTCTTGAACACGTGAGCAATTTCGTTTGTGGGAGTGTTGGACCGAATGTGATACGGCCTCTGTAGGAAACGCCACAAGAAAAGCACTGGAATTTATCTGCTTTTCAGACTCCTCGGGAAATCTGGTTAGAGCACAGAAACTTCACACAGTCTCACTGTCCAGTCCCCAGCCTCCTGTGGGACATCTCTCCCTGTGTGACTGTGGCTCAGTTGAAAAAACAAAATGTCAGCAACAACTACGCTAAAAACTGGCATTTAACAGCAGGACAGGCAGGAGCAAACCCCAGAAGTCAGAGTTATCAGCCAGTGGAAATTTGCTTGGTCTCTTCAGTTTTTTTATCTTACAAGGCTATGACACATAGTGCGGTGGTTAGAGCACTCCTGATACTCCCTGTAAAATGGTCTTCACTTGTGTTGGGCACAATGCCATTGAAAAGGAGACAAATGTCTCCCAACAATAAAATCAGCTCAAAAAAGTGTGTCCCAGGGTCACCAGCCTCAGGTGGACCTCAGGGTGCAGGGTGACAGTCCCTTCTGCCCTGTGGCCAGTGTCATGTCACTGGGACAGGTGAGCCACTGCAGAGGAGCACACGGTGCAGTGGAGCACCAGGGACTCCTCCTGCATCAACATGCAGTGTACAGTGCAGGTGAAGTCACCTCCCCGTTTTATTTTCCATCTACAACAATTCTGCTGGCTTACCTGGAGAGAGAACTTAAAACGGCAGTGCTTCCATCTCGAAAATTTTGATTCACAGATTTTTGCCTCATTTTAGGGGGAAGAAGGCAGGAGGGTATTAAAAGTGCATTTAAGGAATAGTAGCTATAAATAGTGAGATCAGATCAGGTGCAGTGTGCTCAACATGTGGCAACGCTAGATGGACCTCAAGGTCTCCCTTCACCTCCCCCGCATGGCAGCCACCCAGGTGCCACCATCTCGCCATGGCTGTGCCATCAAGTATGAGCATAAAACAGCATTTCTGCTCCTGCCTTTAGAAACAGTGCCATCAAGTCAAAAACCAACGTGATGCACAGTCCTGCCATTCATTTAGCATTATAGGTGGAAAACTCAAATATTACATTAAGATGTTTACCGAGGGTACATTGCTTCAGTTACCCAACAGGTCAGACAGCCACATTTCCTCAGTGTCTGCTAAACTGATCCCTCACAACTGAGACACACAAATTCAACTGAAAAAAATCTGTTCATCAAAACGTTTTTCAAGCATTCTGCAAAGACTGATGATAGAGGTTTTAAAAACCATGTTTTGCATACTCATACTGAAAGAAGCTTCTGAGCCTCACAAGATTTTAAACATTCCTCTTTAAATTACATTCTTTTGTTTAGAATAGTGTAATTAAAAAAATTTTGTCCTGCTTTTTTACACACCACTTTCAAAACACTGATGTATTTGTCTATCTACAAGGCCCTCAACCTTGCCCAAGTCAGCAGCAGAGCCCTGATGGCACAGACAGGGATTGGGCTTTTCCCATCACTTGCTCCAACTGCTCAGTCTTGTTACAACAGCAACAAGATTATTTTTTCAAGTTTTACTTTTCCTTGCAGGATAGAAGCTCCAAGTAAAGGACATTGCAGTCCAAACTTCACAAGCTGTTGCTTGTTTGCCTTGCCCCACTTATACCAACCCAGAGGCCCTCAGCTGCAGCGGGGAACTGCCACAACATGCTGTTCTGTATTGCAGCGGCTTCTCTGAGCTCTTAGCCATGATCACAAGAACCCTGGTGAAGATGTGGTCTCTGCTTCCTCTGCTGTAATAAACCCTAAAGCCTTGAATTCAGCTTGGCCGTGTCATCTCTGCTATAAAGCATTACCCTTCCCAACAACGTGTCCAAGGACAGAGCCACGAGCCACACACACATACCCGAGTCCTGAGCAGCTCGTAGGCAGTGACTCCCAGCGACCACCAGTCCACGGCGAAGGAGTAACCAGTGGGTTTTGTGGAGCTAAACATTTCAGGTGCTGTGAAATATAGGGGGGGAAAAGAAGTTGCCTTGCTGCAATCCCAAATGGAAATGAGCGACACAGAACACCCGACCCATGCCCTTCCCGTGCTGTCATGCTCCTGTGCCAGGGCTACTACCCAGTGGCCCCACAGTCCTCTTCACACGAAACTCTCTGTGCTTCTCTGCCCCCAAAGCCGGAAAAGAATAAATTCCTTTTACTGACACAGGAGCTGCCTATCATTCGTAGTAAATGTGCTCCAGAATAAGCACATTCACTCAATCTAGGCATAAGGTGGCCCGAGTATCTCTTCATCTCCCTCATGGAGTGGGACATGCACATTCCCCAGCTGCACTGAGGCATTTCTGAGGAGGGACTCTTGTCTTCATCCTGCATCCCCGCTCCAGGGTGCTCCTCACTTCAAACTGTCTCTATTTTGATGTGGATCAGGAAGAATAGAGTCCCAACTCTAACCAAAAATGTCTTCACCTGTGTCCCACCACAGCAGTCCACCCAAGCCCACAAAATGGTGATTCAAGAACATGCAACTGCCATTGGTTCTCACCCATGTAGGGCTTTGTGCCGGCAATGGTGGTGACATGGCTCTCCTTCGTCAGCATTGTGGCAATATTGAAATCGGTGATATGCACATGCCCTGAAAGACAGAGGCTAAGGTGTAACAGGGTTGGCTTTAATTTCACACAAGAAATAGCTCTGAATCAGAAACATAAAGTAAAATACTCCACGGAAAGGAGTTTCCAGGTAAAAAAAACCTGGTGGGACAACTGATAGAAAATACTTCAGCTTGCAGGCTGCTTGCAGATGTCTCTTGTTTCAAATATCCCCTTCTTTTCCCTCTGGGGAACCAGAAAGTATAAGAGTTCTCCAAGAAGTAATTTAGAGATGATTGTTTTGAGTCTTCCAATACTTTAGAGGAAGAGAACTGAACTCTTCTCACAGAAAAAAATTCCACTATGCTTAAAAAACCCCCAAAACCTTGATATTTAGCTTCCTAGTTGCTTGCCATTTGGTGTTCCAGGTACTAAGCACTCACTTCATTTTCCTCTTTAGAGGATGCCTCTAGAATGGAACCAAACACCTTTGGTAGCCAGCAAAAGAGCCTTGCACAGAAATTCAAACATCACGAAACCCCCTTGGGGTAGGAACAGGCTCTGCTGCCATGGCTATAATATGCACAGCTGCTACCTGTGAACCAAAAAGGAAATAAAAGAGGTAGATATGATCTGCAATGATGAGAAAGGCAATGCTCCCACTTAGCTCCTGCCTGTGCTTTTACTTGCTTCTTTTTCTTAGGCATTTAATTTACTATTCCCCATTAACTGAATCGCTGTCAATGAGTGGAGCAGTCCCACAAGGCAACGCAGATGATCAGACACGGCTGGCTGCACCGAAGCAAGTCTCTCTGAAACTTATGGGTAGATTCAGCCGAATTCTCTTGATCAAAAGCACGCAGGCTCCACTTCCCCACCTCCTGCATCTCCTCCTCAAGCACTGAGCCTGCCCACCCTGACAAAGGTGGGTTCATCGCCAACACATCAGCTGTTCTGTTTGTAATGTTTTGCAGCATCACTCCCTTGGCAGTAATAGAAGGGAGCTGGATTGCTGCTGTTTCCACTAACCAGAGAGATCAAAGAGAAGTGGCTTTTACTGACACAGAGGCTGTGACAACACCTTCCTCAGTCATTAGCTTCAACAACTAGAAATTCACTGCTGCACTAGTTCATGAGTTAAAGCAGACTAAGGTCACCTTCATAGGTCTAAAAATTGATGCTTTGGCAATGAACTCCTGTTGTCTTCTCTGGATGCTGTGAGCATTTCAGTAAATATCTATGACTATACCTGTAGATCTGTTCTGTGAGAGCAGTGATACAAGTTGCCTGCTGTAGCAGGCAAATACCTGATGTAACTGGGAAAATTTGGAGAGTAAAAGTAGAACTTGTGATTTCACCTAAAGCCTTTGTATCATGTCCGTGTTCCCTCCGTTGAGCCATGGCTCTGCTGGGAGAGCATGAGCCAGGCACCGGCACTCGCCTTGCACAGCATCCCCGACAGACCTACGGAGCACGTGTCCCTCCCCACTGCTTACCCCACCCACCGGGCACTCACTCCCCCAGTCTGCCCGCTAAAGAGTGGCATCACATTGCTGGGGAGCACCTGAGAGGAAGAATGATACCCAGCTGCCCTGTCTGGATACATCCTCTGCATCCTTGCACTGTTTTTCCTTTCAAAGCTTTCATTCCACTTTGTGAGGAGCTGTTTTCAGAAATACAAATCATAAAGGCTTATTAAGAATTTGATATTCTAAGCACAAATGTGACTTTCTCTGGATTCATTTTAAAATGTTTCACTTCAAATAAATGACAACTTTTATAAACTAGCCCACTCGAGAAATGACCAAATCTAGCCAGTGAGGCTGAGGAAGGGGCTTCGGGCAGTACAAGGAGGCTTAACAGTCATGGCAATGTTACAGACCAGGGTGGGAGCTACTGGTGCCCATGATGGATGTACTGGGGGTTGCTGCTGGGTCAGACCTTAAGGCTTGTGTCTTCCTGGCTGCTCAGCATCTCTAATTGCAGCCAGTTCTGAACCAGCATGGCCAGAGCTGCACTCAGGCACCATGTGACTCCTTCCCCAAGCCCAGCCTGCCTGAAACTGGCACTGCAAGATCAATCGCTGGGTTTGCCTTAAGGCAAACCATTTTTTTATTGTATTCAGCACCTCTGTTACTTCATAATTCCTTCACTTTTCTAGAATATCTTTAGTGCAAAAATTACAGTGCTTCTGCAGATTCATCCAAGAAAACATTTTAAAGAATATGAAACTAGAAACCCCAGGAGTTGTGGAGCATGGAGGCTCTTGGAATGGCTGCGCCCTAACTTTCTCACCTGAGATGAGAGAGGAAACAGGCTATGCATGCCATGCCTGCATTGGCATAACTCACCCATTACAACACTGCCCTTGAGTACCTTCCAGCAGCAGTACAAGTAAGAATACCGAGCAAAGCCATTAGAGGGCTCTTGCAAAAAGTCTTTCTTTCACTAGAGATAAAACTGAGCCTTTCTTCAATTTTATTAGACAAATGACCTGGCCAAAATCTCCTGATAAATTAGTCACAACTCCTGGAAACTGGCGTCTTTTATATTTATTCATTCCCAGGTGAGCTATGCTGTCACTGAGCCAAATTGATAAACACGTCTTTAAAGGAGGAAATCACTTTGTGCTCGGAATGGCTGCTGGACCTGCCATCTGCTGAGGGTTTTTTCACTGGGGGACCTGAACTCAATCTGTGATGTTGAACAACGGCTCTTTCATTGCACAGACAGGCATTTGCCTGATATGCTGCTTTATTTATGGCTCATGTTAATTCCATGGCTGAAATTGATACGGTAATATAGAACGTGACCAACCAGGGTGACGGAGGCAAAAGTCTGAGATGTGTGTCAAGTCCGTGACAGTCAGTGTCAGGATAACACATTTCAACCAACGTGTGGCATCGTGAGAGGCATTAAAATCTGGAACCAGCCCCCTGCACAAAGATTAAGTGATGTACAGGAGGGCTCCTGTAGCCCCCTTGGCTATGAACCCCCGCAAAAAGGGTGCTGACACCTGCAAAAAAGCTGGAGGCCTTTCCAAACTTAAATCTGAAGGAGTCACAGCTGGAAAGGAGCTTCACAGCTGGAAAAGTAGATGGGCCAAAGAGCAGAGTTAAAGGACAAAAGGAGTATAAAAAAATGAAGGACTAAAATCTGACTGCTGAAGGTCTTCAGGTCCTTCATAGTCTCAGGGGACTGGTCTCAATGAAGAACATTATAAAAAAATTAATGTTAGCAAATTGCATCTGTTTTGTGATCCCAGGTGTGAAAGCCTGGTGATAGAAGAGAAGAGAGAATGGGGAGCTGCAGCTTTGTGCCACAGGGAAAGAGATACTGAAAACCAACCATGATCTATTAGGCTAAATATAGATAAACATGCAGCTCTAATAACAGCTGCCTTGGGGACAAGAAAAAAAAGGAACTCTGTGTGTGCCCAAAGCTTTCTATATGCCTCGGCAGACAAACCTTTGCTGCCATGGATGAAGAATATTACAAGTCACAGACAAAAGGACACTGGAGCCAAGGGTATGTCCCCAGGAAAAACACTCTGAAACCTCTGCAAGAGAGAGTTAAAAAATCACAGTGAGCAGAGAATAAACTCAAAACTCATCCTGAATTGTAGTGTCATTATAGAAGTTAGTAGGTTGTGTCTTTCTGGGCTGAATGCAGCTGCAGAGATGAACAGAGCCTTTTCCTCACTTTTTTCCCCTCTTCAGGGAGTGCTGACCTACATTCCCATGGCCATGGTGATCCCAGCTCCTCTCAGGAAGCCCTGTCATCCCAGTCTGAGGGGCACAGAGTTCTGGGAGAATGGTGATGGGTCACCAAAGCATCCAACAGCGAGGACTGACCAAAGGCAGTCCCACACGAGATGGGCAGCCTGGAGCCCCGGCAGTGCCACGAGTCCGGCTGGAGGAGCAGGTGCCCGACACATCAGGGAGGACAGAACTCCCCATAGGCTGGGTATGGGGCAACAGCCGGAGAAGGACTGAGCCAGGCAGGACAGGGGCTCCAGCACCTGGAGGCAAAGCCACTTTGCTGCCAGCTTCTAAATAAATAATCAACCAGTGCTCTGAAATTAGAGGTCACATGCAAACGGATCGAGCCTGGGCTCGATGCTGCCAGGCAACCCTGGTCACACACAGCCGGTCACAGAGCCAGGCAGTGCCTCCCGCGGGAGCTGCAGCATCTCTGCTACAGCCTCTGAAGTGATAACAAATGCAGGTATGCCTCCTGCCTGCTCTGACTTTCTCTTCAAGCACCTTGCTCTAGCTGCTGAAGAACATTTCTCACAACAAGCCAGTTGCCTCGATTTTAAAAAAACATATGAGCTAACAAAATGTTTCTCTAATGAGTTACAAACTAATAAATATCAGACAACTCTTCACTGTGAGATCTCCGCCAGGAAAAAAATGTGACTAAAGAGTCATGCAAGAATATAGTCAAGAGTTTGCCTAAGAAAGAATATAGAAAAACTGATAGCAACATTTATAACATATCCAGCCCCAAATCTTCTTCAGAGCTCCCCCCCCCATGCCAAATGCTCAAGGAGAAGGAAAATACATGAACAAGGCTTATCTATTGCACCATAATTAATTCTGTTTGTGTACAAACCCTTCAGCGACACAAACATTGCCCTTCAAATGATGCATTTTGATTAAGTTTTAAACAAGAATGAAAAAAATGTTAAAATCTGGTGTGCCAAGCTACAGACCCCAAGCAACACCAAACATATGGTCCCTGCCAGTGCCTTGTAGGGACACCATCGAGTCAGTCAGCCAACAGAGGTGTTGGTTAAAACACCAAGGCAACCCCAGAAACACCAGAGCATCATAGGGTGCCCAGCGCCCTGAAGGTACAAGGCACTGCTGCTCAAAAAGCAAGAGACAACAAGTGGAGCACAAAAGGATGGGATGGTGCTGCTCCCAGTTAGGTTGAGGGAGAGAGAGCAACACCAAACGATGGCACCAGCAAGCACCGAGACTGCAGCTTGGGTCCCCTGTCTCTGACTGCTTTTATACATTTGCATGACCACAAAGCACCAGGCACTTACCGTGTTCATCCAGTAAAATGTTGTCGGGCTTGATATCTCTGAGGAAAAAAAGCAGAGAAGGAGAGACAGCCATTAGCCTGGAGAAGTGACAGGAAACACGGCTGCTGGCGCCTCAGGAGAGCCCAGGCTCTGGGACACTGGCAGAGACACTGCACCCGCAGAGCCTCGGGCTCCTCCGCTCTGATGTTCCTGCTGGATTCAGGCGTCAGACAGTGACCAACCCAACCGCAGCAGCGGGTACGCTGCGCAGGCTGCAGGGCTTCGGGAGAGCAGCACTCGGGGAAGTCCACCCACGGTTAACTCAGAGCGTCTTTGTATCGTTTTCCTTCTGTTACTTTTCAATCTGTTTCCATACTGTATTGAGAAGGGTTCCCCATTTACTTCGTACAAATTGAATTATTTTAACATCTTTATTCTAGATACAAATGGGTTACCCACAGGTTTTATTCCTGAGTAAAAGAACCCCACAAAACAATACCTATAGCAATGCTGTAGGGAAACACTTTCACTGAAAGGAGAAAACGTACACCTGATACTCTGATACAGCCACTGTGTTCACCTGAGTGACTTTACAAGCCATTACCTGGCTTTAATGAGCTCATTACACCAGTCTCCACTGAGCACCTGGCCAGCTGATGCCCCAGGGAGAAGGTCCCAGCCAGGAGGCAGGAAACAGGTGCAGTGACCCTGTGCCAGCTGGTGCTCCCCACCAGACCCAGGAGTTCCAAGTGAGGAAATGAGCACTTTTAGGCTTTTATCTTTAAAAATTCAATCCCTAAGATACACTCTGAATTCTCCAAGCCACCTGGAATCAAAACCCCACAATATATCTAATTGTCATCTAATAGCTTACAGTTGTCTGGCATCTTGTCACCCAAACAACTTCCAGTGGGTTATAGACACTGGTTACCTTCCTGGTGCCATCCCATCGTACAGGTGAGTATGGTGACAGGCATCATTAGCAGAGCACAGGGCAGTGTCAGGTAACTGGCTGGTTTTCCCCCTAAGCACAGCAAAACAGTTTCCATTTTTTAAAAATTATTATTTTTAAATTTCTAGTGTGGCTGTTTCTGATCTCCCTCAGTCTGGCATGCAGCCTCTGGAATTACACCAGCACAGTAAGATCATTCTCAGGAGGCAAACAGTGACCAGAGATAATTCTGGTTATCGTTCATTTGTATATTTATTTTTTATGAGCTGGTTATATAATTTCCTAACCTGAAAGATATTAATATTTCCCATTCTTTTACATCTAGGTGGGAAATAATTACAGCCTGAGTTTGCTGTCTCTGCGCCACTTGGTTCAGCCAAACAAAGCCATTGCTTCCCCGTCTCCTGATGTTCCCAATTACAGCTGTTGCAGTGTAATTGACTCAGCTGAATCACTTTATCAATCAGATACTATCCCACTGGGTTATAGTGTTAATTAAACAACTTGCATTACAGTGTTAATTAAATAACTTGCAAATTTTACAGCCTGCCATATGTGTTTTGTAGTACTTGATTTACCTTAAACACATGTGTTGCAGCTGTGTGAAAAGCACACTGCAACCTCACCTGCAGTTTCTCCCACTGCTGTTCACACTGGGGCAAAGATCCATGGATGTAAAGCACAAAACAAGCAGCATGAAAGAGGAGACCCTGAGAAGGTGGGAGCTGTCCCCAGCACCTGGCCCCGACTGCAGCAGAGCAGAGCTGCTCTAGGCTCTTGTGGCTGCAGGGACAGGCAAGGGGTCATTCTGCCCTCCTGCCTCGAACGTGGCAGCTGGACACTGTGGACAGGAACAGGCACTCATCCTCACCAGCTCCTCACCAGTGCATGCCTTCCCCACTAACAACCAGGACCATTTCAATTTTACGCTTTCCACGCTTAATTCTTATACTGCGCAAGAATGCTCATCTGGAGTGATATTTTAAAATGAAATTACCTTCTCCCTGCAATTACTGACCCTCATAGTCCCTCCCTGTTCATCCTCCCTGACAGCAGCTGACTTGGCTGAACCCTTGGGCGCCCGAGGTCTGCGCTGCCCATGCCACCAGCAGAAGAGCCGTGTGTCCATCCATCCAGAGCCAAACTCTGCTTCCCAGCCAGGAGAAACCTCTGCTTCCTCTGCTATTCTGCAGTTCTTCAAAGGTATGGGAAGAGCTCATGCATTTTTTCGCTGGCCATGAGAAATCGTGGTAGCCAAAAGGAAACTCTCAGCACTTCTAGAAATGGATTTACCTCATATAGGAAAAAGCTGTGTTTGGGCCCAGTCCTCGTATTTTGGTGCAATACACAGAGGGGGAGACACTTTCAAGCATGAACACAAGAGTTCTGAGTGCTGACACCTACCCTCCCTGGATGGATATTAATGAGCTGCAGCTAATTAAAACCTATCAGCAGACAATCAAATATGCTATTTCACAGCTACCCCAGAGGGACAGATCAGATGGTCTCTGCTGTATATGAAATACTTTTTGTGGTGAAGCCTTGTGTTTCACATAAAAGCAAACACACGTGGGAGAATATGTTGTTTATCACTTAAGCTTCTATTTGTCATTTGACATCAAAGAGGAATAAGCCTGCCCACAGCACAGCCTGTGGCCTGGCTGACCTGTGGATGATGTGCCTGCTCTGCAAGTAGTCGAGGGCCAGCACCAGCTCACAGATGAAGAGTTTCACAGTTCCCTCTCGGAACCGCACATTTTGTTGGAGATGGTAGCGCAGGTCCCCTCCAAGCAGCAGGTCGACCACCATGAACATATCCTCTTCATCCTGGAATGAGTACCTAAAACAGCACACACACGGTTCAAGGACAGTAGCATTGAAAAATGACACGTAATAAAGGAACATGCGGTACCTCTGGGAATACTCATCATTTCTTGTAATTTTTCACTTGGGAAATTACAATTTCATGACCTTCCATGCTCCGTTTCCCACTATTGTCACACTCGTGATGACAATAATTTAGTCTCAGATCCATAACAGAGCCAGAGCAGATTGTATGAACAACTCAAGATGGGCATTCTGCCTTCTCCGAGCACCAATGGGCAGTGACCACAGGAGCAACGCAGAGGAGCCCTGGACCAGCGCAGCCCTGCCCAGACCCCCAGCACTGGAGGTCTCTCTGTCAGGCGTGGGCTCACACGGCAGCAGTCTGTCTGTGACCCCATGCGCTCAGTGCAACAGCGGTGCAGCTGGTCTCCGCTGGTCCTCTGCAAGTGACCTCATTTGATGGACTGTGTGTCTCTGAGAGGGACTGACAACCAGCTATGAGCCCTTTCCTCATGGAGTTTTCCTTGTCAACACACTGATTGCTTGATGTGATGAGCAGCACCACAAGCCAGACCACTGCTCCACACGAAGCTTGTAGTCTGTGTATCACTCAGAGCGCAGGAAAGCCAGAGGAATTCTAAAGGCATCCTGAGGCCAGGGATGGCATGGCAAGAACAGAAGCCAGGACACCTGAATGGTTTGCTCTGTACAGATGTCTACATACAGGCACACTGGTCAGCTCTCAGCTGCTGGGTGAGCTTTGCCTGGAACTTTGTGTTCAAGCAGGAAAGACAACTTTGGAGATATGGTATGGGAGGTGGAGCTGCACCTTTACCATTCATACCCCAGTAAGAACAACGCTAAATGGCAACAAGCGAAATACCAAGAGTTCACTGAACTGCACTCAGGTTACAGGAGATTTCAAAAAGGAATAATTATTCAAATATTTTTGATCTTCAATACCTTTTAGCCTCTTTTTTCTATTTTCTTTGTGCTTAGCTTTGACAATTTCTACTTTATTCTAAAAATAAATCCAATTTCCAATAAATGTAATTACCCACCACCCTAGAGGAATACTAAAACTACAGGATATTGGCCACTTTATCACACGATATGTGAGCTCACACCACTTGGGATGTTACTGTTGTCCTAATAAAACTGAGAAGAAAGCAATGTCAAAGGACAGCCAACAAAGAGCCCTGCCTGGCCATCAATCCCACGTTGCCAGAAGTTGCTGGTGGTTGCAAAGAGCTCCTCTAAATACAGGTGGGGTTATAGTGATAGCCAATACCTGCCTGGGGGGACACTGCAAAGGAACACATGAGTAAACTCTCTTGTGCTGTCTGGGGGGACCAGGCAGATAACTGCTTGTTTAACTAAACAGAATCCCCCTGAAACAAGACCCCCAGTCAGCGGAACACACCAGCTGCTCCCAAGACAGGCTTGAAGAAGATGAAGAGGGTCTGGTCCCAAAGGTGTCTGTAATTGACTGTGCTGACAACCAGTGAGCCAAGGAGCCACCTCTTACCATAAATTAACCAGGAAAGGGTGTTCCAGGCCCTGCATAATCTGCAGCTCCTTGAAAACATTTCTCACTTCATTACGCTCCACACACTTCTGTTTGTTCATGTATTTCATGGCGTACATCTTCTTGGTGTCAGTCTTTTGCACCACGCAGACCTAAGAGAGCAAATCAGGGGATAAATCAGAGATGATTTGTCAGCAAACTTGGGCAGGTAAAACCCAGTGGCATGAGTGTTTTCCAGCAGCTTTGGCAGTGCCCACACTGCCAGGGCACAGCTCCATCCACCAATGCTGCAACACTGGACACTGCCTGGGAATCTCTTGGGAATTTCACCCAAAGAGAAAGTTTTGGGGGAAAATGAGAGGAAGGAATTTATCATCACAACATGGGAGACAGGGAATCACAGAGAAGTGAACATTTTATTTAATGTCACTCACTAACCATCATGTCCATCCCTCCCATACTAGTTACTGTTGGGAAACCCCCCTCCACCACAGAACTACAGGTCAAACACTGGGACCAGCACCTGACCGTCACCTTCCTGAGAAGTGTCACTCTGTCCACAGTTAATTTTGGGCTTTGGTTAAGGGGTACTGGGCTTTGAATTTTAACCTTTTTTATATGTCACCAAATCTAGAAAGAAACATGACTTCAAGGAATGTCTCAGAGCCTATGAGAGCACAGCACAAAACAGGCTTTGTTTACACAATAGTTCAGGAGTCTGGGATGAACCTGATGCTTAATAACAAACACTGTGCCTCACAGAGAAGCATTTAATACAGTAAATAATGCATTAAAAAAACCTGCAAAGATTTCATGTTGATTGTAGCTCTTTATCAAAAATGCATCACGATGTTCAGTGTTGATTTGCTGAGAAATACTAGAAAATGCTTATTCAGAAATCTAATGAAATTCAGATCATTTGATTGAGCAGTTTCTTATTTTAATCTCATGTAATATGATTTGTGGCTACAGAATGGATAAAGAATTGGGCTCTGATTCCTTCCTGATTACCAAGAATTGAAGCTCAGGTCAAGGATCACTGATAGTGCATGGGCTTCGGTTCTGTACTCTCATGTGAGCCTCCAACTCATCCATTTCCACCCAGTTACATCTCCAGCTGCCCACATGGGGATTAGTACCCAAAACACTCACTTTTCCAAAGCTGCCCTTCCCAATGGCTCGCAAAATCTCAAAATGGTCGAAAGTAACTGCAAGAAAGAGCAAACATTTCGATATTAAATGGCTGAGCAAACATTTGACAATATTATATTATTTCTACTTTTTCTCCCTATGAACTAAGAAAAATGAAGGACACCCCAGAAATGTTCTGTTCCTTCTGAAGATTTGGGTGTTGTTTAAACCTGGTGTTTAACAGGGGTTTTTTTCTCTACAGTTCAGCCGCGAAGGCAAGTTCCTTAGGTCAGCCTCTGTCAATGGCAGATCAGGCAGGAAACCACCAAGTGAATGTTCTTGCTCTACCCTCCTGCACTGTTAGAGATATTAGCTTCACCTTGCTCCTGCTGAGACCAAATGCAAAGCTGAGTACATAAAACCCTTATATCATGTGAAGATATTGCCATTACCTTTGCAGGTATGATGGCACAGTCTAACCATAGCAAAGTTGACAGTGACCAGCTACAGCACCTGGAAGGAACGCAAGCTTTTAGGCACAGACGCCCCTTCTCAAACCTGGAACAGCTATACATATCAAAGTAAATAGAAGCTGCTGATGATTGAGTTTAAATGGATCTGTTTACCCGTGAGACCATCTGGGAGAAGGGTGATGGATACCTGCAGAAAAAATGGGGAGAGTGAAATGCTTATCACCTGCAAGGAAAGATGAGAGTGGTGCCCGCTTCAGGGAGCGGTCAGCTGCAGTAGCCCTGTGCCACGACACGCAGGCATAGCTGTGGGGAGAGGGGGATCTCTGGTCCCTGGCACTGGGACCCCGCATGGAGCTCTGCAGAGCAGGGCAGACCACAGCACTAACAGCTGGGCAATAACATCCGGAACAGCTGCACACCCGGAGGAGTTAGGCCAGCAGCTGCACTTCGTATGTTCACACCCTTTATCCCTATTGTCCTTTACAGGAATGCTTTCGTGAGCATGTTCACACCCTCTGCCTTCTTGTTTATTACTGAGCTGGGTGTAAGAAAGATAAGTCACATACTTTATTAAAGACTCTCAAACTGAGTACAAGCACATTTGAACTTCTCTCTGGTTTAGCTTTCCTATTAGCCCCAGCTTTCACAGGGAGCTAATCCAGAGTCTTGCTCCCAAAGAACACTGAAATTTGTGGTGTCTGAATCAGGAACCAAACATGTGCTGTTCATTCTGAATCCACCCCTACAGACAAGCCTTATTTCCCTGCCTGATGGCACATAAAGAAAAAGCCAAAGCTTTTGCCCTTCAGGGACAAAACTCAGTGCTCTGCCAGCTCAGACAAACTGTGTTTAAGAGATGCAAAGAAAGATAATCCAATTGCCACAAAGAAGCAACTGGTGTATAATCATGAAACACTGTTTCGTAAGCAGGGGTCATATTTCTAAACCAAGGTTCAAGGAACAATATTTAGATTAAAAAATACAGACCGTAACCAGCCACACAAAACGTCCTTAGCAAAGACCAGTCAATGCTGCCAAAGTCCCCAGGCTCGTCTGCCAAGCGAAGTCAATGCTTTGAGGGCTCAGAGTCCCTCATGCCTGTTGTTCACCCCAGCACAGCACAGCGCCACACGGTCTGTTACAACTCGTCTTCCTTTTCTCACTGTTATTTCCCCAATTCTCATTATATTCCCTCCCTCCCTCTCTCCTCCTCTGCTCTGCAGCTTCAGGAAAACACTGCCACACGACTGGGAACAACCACGGCAGTCCCTCCATACTGGGGAGCAGGATGTGACACAGACCCAGGCAGAGGAACAATGACACAGCTGATGCTCTGCTTGGTCCAGGGGTGATTTAACCGGAACAGCTGCTGGTGGGCTGGAGAGGACACTGGCAAAGGCCCACAGAATGATGTGCGTCCTTCTCAAGCCGCCACTGTCCCCTCCTACTATCTGTTTCTGCTTTATCTTGCAGCAAACTCAGCCAGCTGGGGGGATCATCTGGCTGCTGTCCCCCAGGACACTTCCTGCACCCTTCTGCCTAGAAGCAGCACAAACAAAATCTGGCTACTTGTATGGTCTCCTCCTGACTACGCAAGGAATCAGATCACCTTGTAGCCTTGAACCTTCTGTTGGTTATTACATTTTCTTTTCATTTCACTTGCTTATTAACCACAACTGTCTGCTCAGAGGAAATGCTCAGAGAAAAATAATCCTGTAACCCCACTTCAGCTGAAGGTAAGCAGAGCAGAGAGGTAAAAGAAATCATAATGCCACAGAAAATAGTGACATTATAGCAAAAGCAATTTGGAAAAATATGCAAGAATTGTTAGGACTGGCACTGGACCACCCACACCACTCATGTTGTTCCACCGACCCTCACGGGTCCCAAGGGAAAAGTCTCCCTGTGGCACAGCTGCAGAGATGAGACTGATGCCCACCACCTGCAGCCTGGGGGAGGGACCTGCCTGTGCCATGCAGCAGTGTGTTATTTCCTACTGTACTCAGAAGCTCTTAATTAATTACAATTTTAATTGAAATCAGAATGAGGACAAGATTGTGACATCTAAGGTGATATAGCCTCTGGTCACTGATTTGCAAGATAATGGAAAATTCCCTAGAGGACATCTCTGTTTCAGCTGAGTCTCTCTCCCCTCAGTATATTAAAACATGACTAATTAGAGAAAAAATGCGCTACCACTTTTTAAATTTGTGCAGGGCCAGGGAAACTGAACTGCACTAGTCTGCACGCTGTGTCAGCATGAAAGGGTGGCCCTGAGCCCACTGAAACCTAACGAGTTGACAGTGAACCACCTGACATGGTGAGGATAGGGCCTTTCCTGACATTGTGCTTCTTAGTCAGCTTCTTAGTGCTGTATGAACTCTGAACCCAGCAGAGACCAGCCCCTCCCAGGAAAATCCCACAGCCAGGGCACATCATCCTGAGGAAGGTGGTCAGGAACAAAACTGCTCGTTACCCTGAGCAAGCATTAGTGGTTGTTTATGAGAGATGCCAGTACTGAGCATTTAGATGCACCAGGAATAAAATCTTCAGGAAAACCTCACAGCACATATTTCTTTTGCACTATAGAAACTGGAAAAAAATATGAGAAACAAAAAAGCCCTGCAAGCAGTTGCATTAATAATTTGGAAGTGGAAGCTGGTTTAACCTAGCAGCTGCAGGCTGGCAGTGGCACCACATGGCACGTTGGGACAGTGGTTGATGGGGTATCAGCTCCTCACATGTTTTACGTTTATTACTATGTATTTGTATTTATCTACATATTGTTGTTGTACCTAGGTGAAAGCCCGTACTGCAGTCAGCAAGCTGACTCATGCAACAGCAAATATATTTATGGAGCAATCTTTTAATGACTGTCTCTGCAATCTTGGCAGCACAGGGACCCTGGCCTCCAATACTGCTCCCAGCAGTACTTTTCCAAGTCTCCTTTTCCAGCCAAGCCAGCCTGCAGGCAGTCTTGCCCAGCTGGGCAGCCACCAGGAACACCCACGGGAACATCCATCGCTTCCCACCATACTTCCTACCAGTCCTCCCTACACTGTGTCCTCCAGGACAGACCTCTCTGGCCTCCAGAGCAGCAGCATCTTGTCCCTGCCTTCGAGGTGCCTGGCAGTGTCCCAGTGACCTCAACACCAAACCTCTGCTGACAATCCTGCTTTCAGAGCCAGCTGCTGGGAGGGGAGGCAAAAGGACCCCAAGACCCGACCGTAGCTCTGTAGGGACCACGGGCACGCTGCTGCTGCTGCTGCTGACCTCCTCCACCTCTGCTGACCCGGGACACCCAGGCATTTGCAGCCTCAGCATGGGCACTGGCTGGGACCCTCACAGTCAGTCTGCCCTGGGCAACTCCACAGTCCCATACAGCAACCAGGAAAAGCTCTTACCATTCTCATTCTCATTCCCATCAAAGGGTGGTGACTTGCTGGAGGTGTTTGCCCCCATAGTGTGCTCAGCCCAGGCTCAGCACTCTCCACTCCTCTGGGTTCTGCTCCCACACTCGAAGCCTCTGGTACAATGCTGCTGTGGGTCAGTCCTGCCAGACCTTGGCAATGTCCTGCTGACACGTCCTGGAGAAGGCAGGAAGCAAAAGTTCATCATCACTCAGGATGAAGAATCATTCACAGCTTGCGAATATTTCTCTGGAGGTTCACTGCTCTGAGGACGAGACTGACGGTCAGGGAAAAGCACATTGTGATGGAGCTTGCTAGAGAAGCCAGAAACACCACAACCTTGTAACTCAGATCAGGACTGCTGCCCACTACAGGAAGGGTACAAACAGACCAGCAGACCCAAAGATCCAAGGATCTGGCTCATGTTTGCTGTATCATCCAGCATGTATTTTGTAGCTTCAGGGGTGACTAATTGTAGAGAGGCCAATATCCAAAATAAATGGACATACTGACTTGGCTAGATAGAACCACAAGGCACTTTTGACTACTGAGGTCATGTGGAAGGGTAAAAGCTACAGAAGAAATTCAAAGTGTCAACCTTTTGATTTAAGCAGTTACACAAGTCTTTCATTTGGGACAAAATCATACCATTCTGGTATTTTTAATTAAAAGATTCCATGTAAAATCAAGATATAGCTTCCACTCAGGTTCTTCAGAATTTTTTTTTAAAATATGTACTATGAACAAAAGAGTAAACCTGATTTCTGGCTTATTGCTGGCTGCAGTGACTGGCTTCCCTCTCCCACTGCAAAGGGACAGGTCTGTTCATTAGCAGGGAGTACAGGAGTTTTCTAATTTCCCCTGACATGTATGGGAATACTGAAGGGTAGAACTCCATAGTTTACCGACACTTGAGAGAGCCTGAACACTCTCTGTAGGGTACAGCAGCCACTATGTTTTTTAAGCATTCACATTCAATGCACCTTTATGTGCTTGTTTTTCATACTGACATCCCTGTGACATACAACTTAATTTCTTGTTGGAAGTACAAAGCCCTAAAAGAACAAAATGAGGGAGTAACAGAGCAGCAAGATCTGGCCTGGGTCCAGCCCAGAGCATTCTCCAGGGCATCTGTATGTTCATGGAACATTTTCTCAGATCTACACTCTGGAAACGCCTACTAAATAACTTCACTTTTTTACTTTAAGTTATCAAAATTATGTTACTGAAGCAGAAAAGGGAGGAATCACAAGAAAGATGTTGGAGAAAAGAGAATTACTGGGAACTGGGTCTGTCATGGGATGCTATGAGTTACCCCACCAGCACACCCAGCTGCTTCTTTCCAGCTAAACAAAATAAAATCTTAATTTCCCATCTCAGAACTGAAACAAGATCCAGCAATAAAGCAAATGAAGCAGCTAATGTTTATGATTCCCAGCAGTGCTTCTGAAAGGAACAGATCGAGCCTTCAATCTCAAACAAAAGCACAGCAGTACCTCTTTTTGAGACCCAAAACTTACTCTTCAGAGGAAAAATAGACCTTCAGATGCAACAGCCATAAATCAGGTTCCCATATCACAGGCTCCCAGGGAAACTTCCTTGCACAGCAGGTTGGAGTCAAATTCGTTTTTGAAAATATGTCAATACATACAAGCTCTGAGGAAGGAGACCAGATATTCCTCGAAGTTAAGCTAGCCTGAGTAATAGTTACAAGGATTTGCTCCTTTACTAAGTGTAGCTGGGGTAAGGAAATGATAAATCCTTTACTGTTTCACACTGCAAAGTCACAAAATTCTTAAAACCATTACTTTTCCTCGGGCCAAATCTACTGGTGCTTCAACGCTAAGATCACGCTGAGTCGGACGCTCCTTCCAGCAGCAGCGTGGCAGCCGCTCCGCTCCGCAGCGCTCCCGGGGGCTCATCAGTCACAGCGGGAATTTTACAGGCAAGAAGGCAGCAATCCCGGCTCCCAGCCCGGAGCCCGCAGCACACCCGCATATGGCCCAGCACATGCATGTAAACCCAAAGCAAAACCGAGGAATGCAGCCACCTGCGTGGTTTGCACTCGCACCGCGAGCAGGATGTGCTCTGAGGGGGACGGGAGAGCAGGGGCACTGAGCGAAGGGCTGGAGATTCAGCCGAAGGACGGGCAGCAGCCGCATCGTTAGGCATCCGTGATGGGCACTGCCGAAACCCTGGAAGGGGACGGCTACCTCCAAAGGTTCACAGACAATTTCTCTCACCACCTCTGCACTACCCGAGCACTGCTCCCCCGAGGAGCTGGGACTGGGCGGGGACACAGCCCGGAGGGACATCGCCCTGAGCTTTGGTCCCAGAGGAACTAACGACGACCCTGAACTCCCTCGCAGCCTCAACGGCTTTCGGGAAGGACGAGAACAGGTGCCCTGAGTTTCACCATCGGTGCACTGGCGTCTCCTACAGAGCTATGGGTGTCTTCTGCGGTTCTCCTCGCCGCAGACAGGTCCTCGGCAGCGCGACCCCAGCCCAAAGCCACTGCGGGCAGCGGCGGAGCTGCCGCCGGCGAACCCCACACGTCCCGAGCCGCCGCCAGCAGTGAGCGACCTCCGCCTCTGCTCCCCCGCCCAGCCGCGCCACGGGAACAGCGGATCAGACCCCGGCCCGCGGAGCATAACCGGGGAGGCGCCTACCTGGGGGGAGCGGAGCGCAGGGGCCGCGGCGGGACCGAGCAGCCGCCGGCCCGGGCGCCACCAGCCTGCGGGAGGAGAGGAGCCGGGAGCGGCGGAGCCGGGGAACCGGAGCAGCCCCGCCCGCGGGGTCCCGGCCCGGCCCCCCTTGGTGGCGGGAGGAGCCTGCGGCGCCGCGAGCGGCACTCGCGTGGGGCCGCGCCGTGGACGCGCCGCGCCGCCAGGAAGGTGTCCCCGTCCCCGCCCTGCGGCCAGGAACGACAGTCCATCAGATGACCCCACCGCCCGAAGCGCTCTGCCGCCCCTCGCTGCGGGGTTATCCTTTCTCTGCTGCAAGCCTCGTGCCGTGACCTCTGTTGTTTTTGGAAGGGGGTTGCTGGCTCTGCCTTCCGTGCCCGGGTGCATACACCCACCCCCGCCTCGGGGGACAGCTCACGGAGGGAGGTCCCGTGGGAGGCCATCCTCGGTCACTCTGATCTTCGTAAGGCCGAGTGCCGTGATCACGCTGCCTCCCCTGCCCGTTCGCATTCCCCCTGAAAGGATCCCGTACGATGAGAGACACCACATCTCCCACCCCATTGTCCATACTCTTCAGACAGTGCCTTTTCTCCTCTTATTCCTGAGTGCCAGGAGCAGGCTCAGACTCCCAGGACTCTAAGGAAGAGCAGTCCTTGCCCCAGGGCAGACAGAAGTCAGAGCAATTACCCAATTTTAGCCATATTCATGTATTACTTAGAGAAGAATCAATAAGCTGAAACACAGCTAGGGCTCCCCTAATCTAAGCTAGTTCGGATTGTCTGAAATATAGATCCAGAGGGAGAAAGAGGCTGGATTCTTGCAGAGCTGGGCTGGGCCAGGGGACATCTGTTCTCAACACCCAGCCCTGAGGTGAGGACATGTACAAGGGCTCTGGGGTCAGGAGACTTCTACGTCGGAACACCAGCTCCTGTCCTGGGAGACGACCTGCACAGCCCTACAGAAAGGATGGGGATGCAGCAGTTACCACACAGAAATCAAGTAACAAAGTGGTTTAAAGGAAACCATCTGTGGTGGGTAGGATAAGGTGCTCCCATGCTGAAGGGAATGGTTAGTGATTTTTCTACAACTCCAGCGTCAGGGGATGCACAAGATTTCCTTCACAGCCCATGATCAAACTTTACCTTTCAGAGGATCCACCTGTGGTCTTCTGCATGTCTGAAGCAGCTTTTTCCTGAATAGACTAAAATTTGCTGGATTGAGAATCCTTTCAATTTGACTTCTCACATGAGTGATTTAAATGAAGTTTGAAATTTTTTGCCTTAAGTAATTAAAATTATTTTCTAAACATTATTCTTCAGATTTTATTTCCAAAAAAAGCTATAATCCAGGACAAACCCAGTAAAATTAGTGGACTCAGTAGTGGAAATATTACAAAAGTAGTAGTCCAGAGTTGTTCTCTGCAGAGTGGGTCATCTGGAGAGTTTCAGGATCTCTGTATATTGGCAGAAACAAAATATTAAAGCCTAATTACTGACTAGGCCAAAGAAACAGCAAATGAGAGGTCAGAAGGCAGCTCTTCTGCAACAGTTCCTGTGAAACAGCCGACTCTGTTCCCCACTGGGCAATGGGAAAACACCGTTCTGCTTGGTGCAGCAGAGGGATTAATTTTCCATAGGAAACAGAGAACCTCATGTCCCAGAGCTGGGGCTTTGGTCTGCAATAAAAAGAGGGCACACTTAGAGAGAGAAAATCAGTAAAAGATTTCCCCCAATTTTCTCAAGAATTGGAGCTTTTCTACAGTGTCAGCTCAAAAACAGGAGGCATGTCCCAAGTAGGGGAATTTTTTCACTCGCACTAGAAAGAGAAACTCAGTGAAGTGAAGTGGGCTCTCTAAGTCACCTGTCATGAGCAACTGCCACCTCCAGCTTTCCTGGCTCGAGAAGTGGGAGCGCCGTGGTGGATCTCTGGTGCCTTCTAATGGAGAGGAGGAGCGGCTGATCCCTCTCCTCCAAGAAGGTCCTACCACAAACACACACACTCCACCAGCACATGAACCCCACTTCTCCCCCGGCCTGGGCGCACCAGGGAAACCCCTAGGGGCCTGCAAAGGTCAGAGGGGGAAAGCCCCTAATGGCTGCCACTGAACTAAAAAAAAAATTTTAAAAGTTTTATTCACTTTTACAATTTAAACTATTCAGCTAACTATACTTTTGATTCAACTATCAAACTAATTTTTATCAATGGCTTACAAAAACAGAGAAATTTTGCTGTATTTATTCTATGTATTTTCTGGAACCATAAGTCTTTAAAGAAGTGAAATTATACTGAGCAGCCATAACTCAGTTGTAATCTTCCAGCAGACTTTAACATTATGGTATGCTTGCAAGGTGTTAGATTTCAATACCCATTGCTGGCATCTCCTGCGATTAAAGTGGGCTCACCTTCACACACTGCCCACAGCTCCTACTGCGTTAGAACGGTCTTGTATGCTTTGCAGGTGGCTGCCAGTCCCGAAGTGTGGGTATTGATATACATACTTAATTGAAGTTAAAACTCACTGCAGCCTGTGCAGAGCTGTGGACCACCCAGGGCTCCCCTCCCGCAGCACGGGCTCTCCCATGATCAGGAACCCAGTGTTTTCTGGATGGGCAAATCTGTCCCTGATGACTTATCCCATTCACAGGTTCCCCAGCCCTTGACGCAGCGCAGATGATGGCACCTGCACCCACTCTGATATATGCTGTGAGGTGGCTGCTTCTGAAAATACCCTGGACATCCTTTTCATAATGCAAACCACAGTGTCACAGAGCCCGCATTTTTAAGCACACCAATCCCAGCAAGATTTCTGTAGAGTCTGAGCTCCAGTTCAGAGAACACCGTGAGAAATGTCTTTTCCTGGCTGCAGGATGTGAAGCACTAGGATTCCTCAGCTAGGGGTCACTAGAATTTAAGGCAGAACAGGACTTCAGAATCTAAAGTGACTCCAGAGGGAAGACATGCTCTACAGAGACTACTGGATAAAAGCTTTTATATATTAATGGTAGCATTAACTGCAGCTTCATAATCCTCCAATACTGCTCCTGGTAAGTGAATCCACTGGCAATGCCGAGTCCTTGCTGCGGTCTCTATAACATATGGTCAGAGGAGGCTCTCCACATTCCCTCCTGTTCCAAGGGGTTTCCCTTCACTGCAGCCTTTCTTTCACACCGAGTTATGCTTCACACATTCCCTTCCTCTAGCTCTACTTACACCTGGAATAAGGAGAGTCTCTTTTTTGACATGGACAGATATAAAAGGAAATCCACCTCACTCACTTCACTTACATGTTTTCCTTCTTTTGCCACAATGAAAACCACCTAATATTCATTGTTTTGATTTTTAAAAAACCCTTTCCATAATATTTATATTGCAAAAAACAACTAGGGGGAAAATCATAAAATGGAAATGGAAGTTAAGTGAAGTTTTAAGTAAGTTTCTACTGAAACAAATGATTTATGCATAGCTTTGTGCACACAAATCAACAGTGAGTGTGTGACAGCTCTGACAGCTCTCCTCCAGCAAGCTGGGTTGTTAACAGTAACTAACAGCTTCTCTGTGTGTCTGTTTTCATTGCAGTGAAATGGAGCTCATTAGTTAACACTGGTTCATGGTCACACAAGGTGTCAATAGGTGGCTGGGATGTAAAAGTGTTCCTCCCACTCCTTTTCACTAGTATGTATCATAATCTCTCCCGCTGGGACAGGATCCCTGTGTACATCACCCACTCCCATCAGCATTCCAGGCCTGTCGTGTGCACCTCAAACAGATGCTCTCCCCCAGCATTTGGACTTGTTCAGTCCCAGGACTGGATGCAGTACAGATAAAACTAATCAGTATCCCTGTACATCCTTTCCCCAAGCATATCTGATTTTTAAAAGAATTCTTCAAATTCTTAGAATGAAAAGGCTTTTAGTTTGCATGCTGGCAAGAGACCAAGCTTGCAGGCGAGATTCTCCTATACATCAATATCACAGACATGTGCTTCATTAGTGAACTTCCATCCTTAAAGCAAGAACTGGTATGCTAAGAGAAAGAACTCCAAAATTACAGGTGAGGTCTACACGGTCCAGAGAGAAATAGAACAAATTAATTTAGCAATAAACCTTAAAAACTACAATGACTTTCTTTAAATTGCCCATCTCCAACATTTGGAAAGGAGGCTCAGTTACTACAGCCTTTTTCCCAGCCTGGTACCTGTAACAGTGCAATGTTGGTGCTCTGGAAGCCTGGGGGTACCGAGGGCTAAGAAACTCTGTCTGCTACTGTCAGCATTTCCAGAGCAAAGCAGGAATAAACCATCCCTGGTGTCAGTGTGAGAACCACAGTGGTGAGGACAGGAAAAAATCCTGTCAGAGACTGTTGGGTAAAAAATATATTGAACAGCAATGTTTATGACAGTGAAGATCTGAGACAAAATCCTGCAAACTGCCCAGATGTTAGACTTACTGTCACTCCTATCAAAGCTTCTGCCCAAGCTGCAGGAAGCACCACAGAGGCTCTGGAAAATGGCCACCTCCCCATTGCCTAGATGTGGGAGTTAATCCTCACCCTCCCCCTTTCAGACCCTTATCCATCTTCCCCTTATATTTGGCTTGAATAATCCAATAAAGCTCACTCTTGAATTTGTACCTATTCTGTGTTCCAGGTGATTACATTACTTTTGATATATACCGGTATTAATATACAAAAAACCTAAATAAAATCAGACAGAAATCTCACAAAGACATCCAGTTAGCCTACAGCATAGTCCATATAGCTTGGTCATATCCCCTGCTGGACATTATCTTCCAACCCCAAGTTTTCCTTTTCTTTTGTAGAGAAGTAGCAAGTCTGAGTCTCCATGGCATGTCCCCAGACTGAGCCCACTGTGAAATACCCACATTTTCTGTTACACATTTCACCTGTGTGTAAAACAGGTGAGATGACATTTACTGTTCCTTATGGCACCATTTTCCTGCTTTCTTCATGCCTGGAAATTCTTTGAGATAAAATGTGTGCTAGGATGAAAGGAAGCAAGTTGTCCTTTGAGGCAGTGGATTTTTTTGTGGAACAGTGAAAACTGTTACAGAAAAGGAAATTCTGCTGAGCTGTCAAGAAAACAAGGAGCATTCGTAGATGAAATCCTAAGTTCTCTCAGAGAGTCTTAACACAGAGTATTGCTGCAGCAGCAAACACAGTTGAAAACACTACAGATTAATAATATGCCCTGCAATAGAAATGTCTGTAGTAATCTTTTAAAGCAGCTATAAGGCACTTGTGATAGCAGGCAGATTTTGAGGAAAGTGTTATAATGTATTTTAAAGCAGACCCATGTTGCTTGGGTTCATTGCCAAGCAGTTCACAACTACACTGACCACAAATGGGAAAAAATTTTCTTGTGGTAGTAGGAGTAGTTGTTTTTTCCTGTTTCACTCCCTCTTTAACCGTGCTGGAAAAGACTGGGAGCATTAGTATTCTGATGGAGAGAGGCTGTGACAAAGACCATGACTACAGGGCCTCCTGACTGCTGTGCTGCTGCCAGTGATGCGGAGGGGACTGACTCCGATGGCTCCGCTTCCCAACAGCCCTGCCATGGCACGGAGAGAACAGACGGCTGATTCATAACGCAGGCACGATGCTCTCGGCTTGCAGTGCTAGCTTTGCGCTTTGCGTGGGAGCATGACACCAGGTGAGCAGACATTTATCTTCATGCAGAGATAGCACATTGTATGTGCATCTGTGTACATGTATGTTCATGTAATAAAGGACAAGCCATGTACCAATGTGATTGTATCTTCTTTCCGAATGTGTTCTCCTGGCAGGATTTGGAAGCCTCATGCAGGATGTGCTGTGGTGCTTCAGTCAAGTAAAAGGAACTATAGATACTGGGGTGACAGAAGGTAAGTTTATTTTTCCTTTTGTTGCTGTGACTAAAAATAACTTGTCACATACATCTTGCGTAGCTAGTGTGCAGGGAGGTCATGTGTGTGCTGCTGGGAGCTGCTGGTACAGAGCTAAGCTATGCTCCCTGCTTTCTGCCCTCTTTATGTATTTGTGCGTCTGAAAGAGATGGGCCTCTTAAATTAGCTATTGATCCAAGAATTCATTTGAAGGCATTATAGCTTAATCATATCAATAGCCTCTGAAATAGATTTTCTTTTGGTTTTCAGCTGTTATTTACAGAGTTTTTCAGGGAATTATGAGACAGCTTCTCCCACTATAACCTTTACTGGAATCAATTCTGGAACTGAGATGGGCTTAGACAGACTTCTTGTATTTTGTTGTGGTCCATGAAGTGTGATGACTTCTTTAAAATCACAGTCTTATGAGACTAAGAGGACTGAGTTGGCCCAGGCCTCTGAGAGCAGACCTCTGACTTCTCCTGGTGGGAATGCAGCTCTGCCTGGAGCACTGTCACCTGTCCTGCTTCAGCGGCAGTTCTGTTACACTGCTTTTGCAGAAGGGGCTTTCAGTCTGTAATCTCTAGAGACTATAGTGGAGCACAACACTCAGAAGACTATTTGGCAGTTTATTAAATCTCTAGAGAAAAACACCACCATAATGATTAAAGGCAAAATATTTTTACTGAGGTTTTCTGTTGGTTTTTGGTTTTTTGTGTTTTTTTTTTTTTTTTCTTTTTCCAAAATTATTTACAAGTGTTTTGAGCTTTTACTACAGAATTGCAGACCATTGTAACTGGTCAGGAGTACTTGTTCGCTACTTTAGGATTAATGAAATGTTAGGTTGCCTCTCTTGCTCTCCATCCTTTTCTTAAGGTAACCATTAATCAGCTGAGGGCGATAAGCTTGTTTTTTTTGTTTTTGTTTTTGTTTTTTTTACCATTGGAGACTTAGTGTATGAATCCAGAGGCATGATGGCAGGAAAGGACTCCTGTGATTTTTTCTTGGGGTAATCTGGGCTCACATAACAGTAAAGGCTGATGAATAATACTTAAAAGCTGTATTCAGTAAAACTAGTAATGAAAAGGTGATAGCATTGGTGCATTCAACCTGAACAGGTACAAACATCGTGACCATGACTGAGGAGGAAGCTCACACGAGTGTTTCATGTGGGATGGGCTTCGGTTCTTGTGCTGGTTTGCGTTGGTATGTGAATGCACGTGTATAGGTACTAGTGTGTGTACAGACACATGAATTAAGTCAGAAATGTGGTATTACAGGCGCCTCACCTTTGTCAGAAGTTTATCCATAACTTGTTACTATTATGCTAGTCTTTGCAGCACATTTTTGGCTTTCAGAACTCTTGGTAACATCCAAGCATCCTGAACTTGCACAATGTGATTTCTTTAGTGATTGTGAATCATGCAGTTGTGTATGGTCAGGTGAAAAGAGATGTTACTATTATTACAATGCTCTGCATCTTTAAATGTGGTAGAGCCTACCTCCTTCTGAGGAATGGACTGTCATTCTGGCTTTCAAACGATACTTCAAATGTTGCCAACAATAATTCTGCATTAATTTTTTGATAATTGTGTGCTCTTATCCACACAGAAGCTGCACAAACAGATCTGCATGAACCACCTAATTTTGTTCTTTCCTTGTTCGTTGCTTTCTTTAACTTGCAGAATGGTGTCACAGTCCGTGGTACTTGTCCCGATGAAACCAGGGATGTAATGGATCCTTTAACTAAAGCAACTGTGGGGATGAATGAGCTCCCTTGTGCATAGATGGGAGGCCTGGGACATCTTTCAGCTGCTCAAACACTGATTTCAGTGTTAAACGTGAAGTACACGATGTTGCTGACTGTCATTGTCATATCACAGTGCTTTGAACTGCATTTCGGTACTGCCAAAAGGAAACAAGTTTTAAAGCTCTTGCCTTATGCTGATATATTGATTATTAGCAGTCTGCTGTAGAAAACGGATTAGCGCGAACGTAAGAGGTGAAATCTCCTCGGCGCTGGTGCGGTGCGGGGCTGGCTCGCTCGGCTCCGGGCGTGCGGCAGTGTCGGGACACGCGTCCGTCCCTCCGGCTCCGCTGGCCCCGGGACGCGCTCCCGGTGCGATGCGCCCTGCGCGGCCCCGACGGCGGCTCCCGGCGGCCGGGGGCCACTGCGGCGGAGCGGGGCGGGCTAGGGCGGCCCGGG